>VYZM01009863.1:238930-262369 GCA_013398915.1 Dromas ardeola
AGCTCTCCAGCCTGTCTAGGTCACACTGGAGGGCAGCACGGCCCTCTGAGGTGTCAGCCACCCCACCCAGTTTGGTATCATCAGCGAACTTGCTGAGCGTACACTCTGTCCCCTCGTCCAGATCGTTGATGAATATGTTAAACAATACTGGTCCAAGTATTGACTGCTGGGGGACACCACTGGTTACAGGCCTCCAACGCGACCCTGCTCCATTAATCACAACCCTCTGAGTCCTGCCACACAGCCGTCTCTCAATCCACCTCACTGTCCCCTCGTCTAGTCCACACTTCCTCAGTTTCCTAAGGAGGATGTTATGAGAGACAGTGTTAAAAGCCTTGCTGAAGTCAAGGTAGATGACATCTGCTGCTCTGCCCTCATCCAGCCAACCAGTTATAACATCATAGAAGGCTATGAGATAGATCAAGCATGATTTACCTTGGGTAAATTTACAAATTCCACCTTGGGAATTTACAAATTCCACCTGAGTATGAGGAAAAATACTTTGAGGGTGGCAGAGCCCTGGCACAGGCTGCCCAGAGAGGTGGTGGAGTCTCCATCTCCGGAGACATTCCAAACCCACCTGGACGCGTTCCTGTGCCACCTGCTCTGGGTGGCCCTGCTCTGGCAGGGGGTTGGACTAGATGATCTCCAGAGGTCCCTTCCAACCCTACCATTCTGTGACTCCATGAAGTGCCTGCAATCCATCCCACCTGCTCCCTGCAGACCTCCCTGCAGCCCAATTTCCCTGCCTCCGTGCAGGTGTAAGTGTGGAAATTTCATGTGCGCATCCTTCCCCAAGGTGTGAGGTTTCACGGGTTACCTGCCGCGCTACAGGAGAACGTTCTGTCTTCCACAAAGACAAACCAACATTGCAAACAAGGTAACATTTTCAGCAAAAAGCTACTGGGTGGCTTTATAGTCTCAGGTGGATTAAATCTATTAGAGAGATTCACACTTTGAAAATACACATCTAAAGAAAATAAATACAAACAAACAGTGAAGACTTTGAGGTACATTAGCTGCAAAAATTCCCTCAGAAGCCAATGCTTTTAGAAGCCGCAAACACGGACAATTAGTAGCATTTCTGAAAGCTGAAAGTCTGAATAGCTGTCAGCAACTCCACCAGCAAGTGTAAGTTATTTACAACAGCAAGCAGACAGATTATCGAGATAACAGAAGCACTGATTAATTGTGTAGCCTAAACTGGCAATAAAAACAGCGTAAAGCCCTCTACGCGTGAATACTTACTTTTAAATAGGTACGTTCTGGTTCCAAGTTTTCCTCTTTTCCTTGTTACCATTTAATAATAATCATTGAACCAAATCGCTCTTTTAATTTTTCAGAACATCTGAAGGTAAAAACCTGACTTTGTAGATAGTCTCAAAAAGACTTTTCAAATTTCTAAATACCATTGAGATACTACTTGACAGAGGCTAAGAGCTATTTTAGAGTTTACAAACAGTTACAAAATAAGACACTTGCATCGCAATATTCTTCCATAACAGCACAAAGTTCAAGCCTTGATTCCAAAATATTTTGTAGCTCTCAGTAAAGTTTGGGTGGAGACCTTCTAATGAATTTTGATAAGTATGGGCTTCGTTGCGGCATGTTACATGTATTAGATGCTCTCCTTTAAAGACAATGGGAAAATCTGAAGAATTTTCACATTCGGCAATTTGCATTCAGAACTTTTCCAACTGTACAGGACTTCTTGAAAAGAGCAAGGAATAAATTATCTCACCAGCCAGACCTCAGTATGCTGCAAGTCTAGGCACGAGAAGAAACCGAAGCCCTCACCCTGTGAAAGACAACGGCTGTAA
The DNA here is from genome assembly GCA_013398915.1 of Dromas ardeola. Taxonomy (NCBI): domain Eukaryota; kingdom Metazoa; phylum Chordata; class Aves; order Charadriiformes; family Dromadidae; genus Dromas; species Dromas ardeola. The sequence goes on from VYZM01009863.1 coordinate 240,751, forward strand.
CTGTTGTGGAACCCAGCTGGCTGTGGTTGCTGGCATGCAGAAAGTCTACCCTTGGCCAACACACAACTACATGGAAGAGCATGTCCTGGTTTTGACCAGCAGTGGCAATAACTGGGGGGATCAGTCAGACTGGTAGGAAAGTATATAAAAGGCAGGCACTTGCAATGCCCCTGGGCCCCACTCAAGCTCAGAGACCTGACATAAATCTTCTTCGCTGTTTCTTTTCCATAAGACCCTTGTAGTCTCTTTAAGTTAATGCCAGTTGATTATTGTTTATCATGTCTCCAAAACACAAAGTTGGAGGAAAACATCACATCTGCCAGAGGCATGATTCCTGCTTTACGACTGTTTATATTCAATCCTCACCCAGATGCAGGCCGCGGGGGCACTGCTGAATATTCCTCATGCTAGAAGAATACAGATGAAAACCGTTTGCTTGGGCCATCCAAATAAGTGACTCATAGACTGAAGTGAGAGACGATGGTAGCTCTTTTCTAGCAAATCCCAAGAAAGAAATGTGATGACTGATGAGCTGCTGCTCAGGTCAGTGTGGTTTCCTCTAACAGTTACATGTACAGCTAATCTCGTGCCAGTTTTCATAGTCCCAGCTGGTCAGCTCATCAGGTTTGTGTACAATGGGATGATTGAGCTCCCCCCCACCCCCCAGTAAACTCTCCAGATATTCCACATTGCGTTTGTGCAAGATACAGATCTTTGCTGAACATAGGCAAAGATGCCAGATTTACTGCCCCTAGAGTTAGTGCTGAGGTGTTCAATGGCCAGGGCTTTCGCTAATACCAGCGGTCTTAATGAGCGTTTTAATAGTTTCCTCTTCCTGATAAAACCAGGGGAATTCTGGTTACTGGTACACATGCCATAAAAGCCAATCCCAGTTGGTGTGTGTCTCTTCTAGATCAGAAACAACTTTCACCGAGCAGAGAGATGCATTTTGTGTCGTCTTTTGACTTGTGCACACAGAACCAGAGGGAACAGCAGGCTAGTTTCTAGGCAGATGGGTTTCTCTGCACTTACAGACTACGCTCAGTGTCTATCAATTAATTGCTTTAGGCCATTTCATTAAGGACTGAGCTTAACCATATCCATCATTCTTCTACTGTATTTACTTATCTTTTTTGGCGGGGATAGGGAAACACGCACACACAAACATCATTACCGAGCAAACAAAAACTTATTTGAAAAACAAACCTCAAGAAAAAATATTCAAGAAAGCTACTGGGTTCAGTCTCCCTCCTGTAACAGTAAGAAGGTCTCTCCTAACCACGATTTCTTTCGCCCTTACATAGGAAGACATTGAGGCGCATATGGCTCTAGGAAAGGCATCCACTCTTACAGAATAAAAGAGTAATTCATGTTGTCTTTGATATTTGCAGCACTGCTACAGCTCTCGGAATATGCATACTTTGCACTATAGGTACTTGTGCACATGATTATAAAATTACTGTTAATAAAAACATAAATATATGTCAGAAGTAGTACATTTTAATATTACGTTATGAGTATCTCTTATACTTGTGACATGTCCTTGCTGTTTACTGGAACTCAAGTGAGAAGTTACTGTGTCTGGTGTTGCCTGCAATAATTTACATCTCCCTAGGGATAAGGGTGCTAAGCTTTCTTCAAACCACTTATTCTTGGCACCAAAACTGAGCAATTACAGCTACAGTCTGACACTTTGTCTTTTAAGGATGTGGCATGTTTATTACTTGCAAGAGGAAAATGACTCCTGCAACGATGTTTTAAAATCACTGGGTTCAGATAAAACCCGAAGTGCTGGCTATAAATGACAAACTCAAATTCGCATACAGCTCCTACCTCCATGGCATGTAAGCACAAAAGCCCCTGGCAGAAAAGTGTTCTTTCCTTGCTCTTTCTCTTAACAGGACAGAGGGACTATGGAAATTTCGATGAACAGTTTGGAAAAGTTTCCACAAACATTTTGCTTCTATATTACCAACTACTGGGTATTGACCTAGAAGTTATTATTAAAAATTCAATTACGGATATCAGGCGCAATGGTAAGTTGTAATCTTCAGAACCACAAAAGCAGCTAATGAGAGCTTGGTTTGGACTTGTAACTTGTAAAATCACAGACTTAGTCCTGTATTGCACATGCTTAACACGTAAATGCAAAATTCCCAGCAGCTTAGAAAAAGACCTCAAAACTCTAAGAACAAACCCAAAACTTCAATGACCAACTATGTGCCTAAGTGTAATTAGGAAGTTGGTCTTCAGCTGCAAAATGAAAATGTAACACTGAATGCATAAAGCTGTCCAGTAAAATATATTCATTGCATCAAATGAAGGATATGATAATTACAAGTACTTTCCATAAATATGAAAAGTAATGCAATAGAAAATAAACAGCCAATAAAATACGAACAATTTGGAAAAAAAAATAATTCAAGCTATTACTTCTGAAATACAAAATTATATTGGTCTCATTAATCAGTTCAGAGTGTTGTATTAATGAATGGAAATTAATTCCTTGTTAGGTGTTTCTTTTTACAAGGTAGTTTGTTCTACAGAGTCAATGCATCTCCTTTCCACATCTTGAGTAAGAAAACAGCAAAAGAAAATATCTGTAATTAAAAAAATTAAAGGGGTATACAGATTTGAAGGATAATAATACTAAATGTGAAACCCACCCCATGGATTTTTTCTTTTTTTTTTTTTCTTTTTCATTTCTTTATGCGATTGATTGTAAATCTTAATATACCCTGGGTAATTCACATTGTTACGTTACACAGTATCTTATTGCACCATACATGTAATAACGACATACTGAACATACGGTTGAGAAATTCCTAGACTGATAAACACATAATATAATCACAAGCAAAATTCTCACGAGTTCTTAAATATGACAGGAGATAAAAAAAATGATCAGTTATTTTCCTTGTGCTTTAAGAAAAACAACTTAAATATTCCCCTCCTCCTGTCTTTTTTTTTTTTTTTGAGAAATAGTAGCCTCTAGGCAATGAAATCCCTTAAAAATGCAAACATCTGGGAAAGGAAAAAACAAAGCACAATGGTAAACACGTAGAGACAACCACTCAGACATGTCAAAGACGTTTCTACCAGCATACGAGAGAATTAAAAAAAAACACTGAAGAAAGAATGGTGAAGGATGTTTAAGAAAAAAAGACTGACAAGGGAAGGACAAAGGCACCCAAGAGGAACTTCTGTCCTAGGACATAAAAGCAGCAGCTACCCTGGTTTTGCGATTTCCATCTAAGAGCAATTCTGTTTTTTTTCTGACCACGTTCCAGAGCGTCTCAGAACTATAGTGCCCATATTTTCTATCTTTTAGTAGTAGACTGCTCCCGCCCACACTACTAGAGCCCTGGAAGAGATCCTGGGATTGGTTATCTGTGCCACAGATGTTCATCTGCTCCGCGTTACCATGCCAGCTAATTCCCTCTGAGCACTCAAGCCCTCTGGAGAGCACCAGCCCAACTGGAGGGCTACTCGCAGAGCTCGGGACTGAGGGCACGCTGCGCCCCGAGCAGATGGGACGGCACGTCAGGCCCACTCAGATGCTGCTGGGTGACTACTCAGGGTGCTGGGAGCACAACTAGTGAATTGGTTCCTGGGAAAAATTAGCTACCGAAGTTTATCAGAGGAGATATATAGCTCCTCCACTCCAGAAGGACTCAGGTGTCATCTCACTTGCACGCAACGTGGGAGTCACCGAGGCAGCGGTGTGCATCTACACAGGGTTATATTCTGTAAAATCTTCCACACACATGATAAAATGCCGACTGTTTTTCCCAGCACACCTAAACTCTTTTTATCCATTGTCCATCAATTAATCATTCATCTCACACGCAGGCACAAACATGTCGCCACCGTTGCAATCATATCCCGATGCCACTCTAATATTATGATCCTTCCGCTTATGCAAAAAGCAGTCTTTTTACACACAGCGAAGCTGTATGTCCTACTTGCTGACTGCCTGTCACCTCTTGAACGAAAATACTTTCTCTAATGGGACTACCTGAGCAGGAAACACTACAGAGAACATAGTTCCTAAAACTGCTTTCAATAATTCCTTTATATCATCCGTCTCGTCAGAGAAATCTTCAATTCCAAACTTGACTTTTGTCTGTTAAAAGTCTGACTTTCAAAATATTATCTAATAACATTAACTCCGAGGGGAAAAAAGTAAGATCCTTATTTCTAAAATATATTCATTTCTATACCAATAGTTAGCTTCAGCTACTCAAACTCTAGCCATTTGCACAGTACTGTGCATTACGAGCAGGAATAGGAAACTGTATAATGCTGAAATAAAAGAGATGGAGAAAATGGTTGGGGAAACGCACCAATCCAGACGTTACCTTTGGCACAGTGGGCGTAAAGAGCCACTTGATATCAAACTCACACAGTAAAGACTGTGGTAGTTCGGGTTAAGTGGGAGCATCGCACCGAGAAGTCAGAAATCAGCTACTCTCTATAATAAAAGTGGTCACATATCTGGAAATCAGTGCCATTACTGGCACCAACATCTCCTTCATTTCTGCTTTTAATCCTCTTATAAGGATATTAAGGTATCCAGGAATATCTCAGTTCCCTGGGGCTGGACAAGTAGCCCAGCACCCAAAAGGTTAAGATTACCCTGCACTGTTAAAACTACCTGGGACTGATACTTTTCAGTACCTTTATCTCCCATTGTCCTCTCTGCAACTGCAAATTCCCCCAATAACCACAGCAGCCATCAAGAGAAAAGTCTGCCGGGTTTTTTTTTTGATCAATTTTCATCCCTTCTAACAGCTTTCCAGCCGCAAGAGCATAAGAGGGTTCAGAAGCGGGCAGGATGTTAGCTTTCATCCCCAATTATAAAGGAACTAGACTTCTTATAAGCATTCATGTTGGTGTTTTTGCTGACCCTTCTACAGATGGCTGGAATATTCTCAGAACAGAAAAGAAGGGTTAAAGAAAATTCTGGATAATGAGGGCTGTAATAGGGATTAGAAGCATAATTTTTATTTTTTTGTTTCGAAAAACGTACATGCTGCATAGCGTTCTATTCCTTTAATGTGAAGGCGCTAATACTAAAAAAGAAATATGACATGGTTATGTTAATTATGTAAAACTGTAATTGGCATTTATTGCGTAGGGCTTCAGAGGGATAGGAGCATGGGATGGAAAGCTGATTTTTTCATTAAATAGCTGCCCCAAGGCAGATACATTCTGAACAAAGCACCTTTTCATGAGATATACCTGTCCCATGGAGGGAACAACAAAGGGAATGAGGAAGGGGAGGCAAGAAGCCTGAACAAGGAGAGAATGATATGAAAAGAGTCCATTAGAAAAGAGAAAAAAAGGATAAAAAGGGAAGTAGGGAGTGGGATGGAGTGGCATGGTATGGTCTAATAAAGGTTAAACGACTTGATCAATAAGAAGAAGGAGCCTTCAAAGGAGAAGGGGCTAAAAGAGGGAAAGGAGGAAATTAAAAGAGCACACTTAAAGGATGAGAAGGATTAAAACTAAGATGGAACACGAGAATAAAAGAAAACCTCTCCAAAGAATGGGAAGTAAAAGGCAAAAAAAAACCATAAAAAAATCATGTCCGTGCATACAGATCACTTCAGGGAGCAAAAGGCTCGTGCCCATTTGCGTCTGTTGTCTCCGACATGTGACTCTACGGCATTCCTCAGCACTTCTGACTGCTTAAGGAGCATTAGAAAGATGAGTCATCAGGGCTGGAGGTAAGGGTAAGTCCAGGACCAGCTCTGCTTTCTCATCTACGCTCACCTCTTCCCTGCTTTGCCTCAAGGTGGCTGCCAGCAGTTAGGCTCAGAGAGAGCCCGGAGAGAACATCTCCCTGTCTATTTTTCCAAGATGAGGGGTAGTATCAGAAGAAACTGTCCCCTAACCAGTTGCAGATGCTCCTCGTGGACCAGGGCATTCACGCGTGCCTCTCCATAAGAGGTCTCAACATTTGACACCACCAGAAATAGATAGGGAGTGGCAGATGAGCAGTCTCCATTATTCCTTCATTTACTTTTCCACATGGGGGAACCATGCTTATGATGCCTGCTGACACTCCACGGCAGTAATGCAGCAATGGAAACCATCGTTCCTACTATAGTAAACAATGAATACACTGAGAAAAAGGGATGTAATCTTCCAGTGCCTTCTGTGGATTCACAATTAAAGGCTTTGGTGCACCACCACTTGGCTTCAGTCATATCTCACAGTCATAGAACCATAGAGTGATTTGGGTTGGAAGGGACCTTAAAGATCATATAGTTCCACCCCCCTGCCCTGGGCAGGGACACCTCCCACCAGCCCAGGTTGCTCCAAGCCCCGTCCAGCCTGGCCTTGAACCCCTCCAGGGATGGGGCAGCCACAGCTTCTCTGGGCAACCTGGGCCAGGGGCTCACCGCCCTCACAGGGAAGAATTTCTTCCTGAGATCTCACCTAAATCTCCCCTCTGTCAGTTTAAAACCGTTACACCTCGTCCTGTGGCTCCCTTCCCTGATGCAGAGTCCCTCCCCATCTCTCCTGGAGCCCCTTGAGGGACTGGAAGGGGCTCTGAGGTCTCCCCGGAGCCTTCTCTTCTCCAGGCTGAACCCCCCCAGCTCTCTCAGCCTGTCCTCACAGCAGAGGGGCTCCAGCCCTCTGAGTACCTTTGTTGCCTCCTCTGGACCTGCTCCAACAGGTCCATGTCCTTCTTGTGCTGAGGGTCCCAGCGCTGGAGGCAGCACTGCAGGGGGGTCTCCCCAGAGCAGAGCAGAGGGGCAGAATCCCCCCCCTCACACTGCTGCCCACGCTGCTGGGGATGCAGCCCAGGATGCGGGATGCATATGAACCGCACATTGCCGGTTCATATTGAGCTTCTCATCCACCAGTCACCATCCATCCAGCATCCACTAGTCACTACTAACATACAGATATGGCAAAGAGCAACTTCTTTCCCCCCAGAGATTGAGACAGTGTAATGGAAACAACACACCGTTTTAGGATTATTACCCTACAAAGCAGCAGCAGAGGATTGCTCTTGGAGGCAGAATTCATGGCACAGAAGCTGTCTGATACTTATGTCAGCAGTTTTTGGGTGGTGGAAATACTGGACCTGCTATTTTTTTCCCTTGCTACTCAACGCCTCCTCTCCCAGGGAACCCAACAGAACTAGAGCAGCGCTGAGGAGGCAGCCGCAGAGCACTGAAACCTGAGGTTCCCACGCCTTGTAACTCTTAAGAGCTTTTCCCAAAGGCTTTGTTCAAGTCTTTGTGACCATGGGAGTATTCTTTTCACATTTTTTAAAATACATTTTAAGTTCTGTTGTAATCATGGGAGTACGGTAACAGGAACCAGAAACATAAGGATACAGTAACTACAACTTAATTCTGCCAGGATTTACACCTTTATTTGCACTTGTGTAAACTGAGAGTCACTAACCACCATCAGTAAGACGAAAGGTTAGTGCACTTATTATTGACTATTTAGTAATCACATTTATTGTTTCTGGATCAATGTCAGAGAAAAATTCTATACTACTAACCATACACACAATAAAAGCTAACAATCTTTTAATCATTCTCTTGATTTTCTTTTCTGCCTTCAAATTTCTTGAACTTTTAGTGGAAGCGGCATCCTATCCATCACTCCAAAATACACAGACAAATACCTGCTAGCTTAAAATTTCAGGTGCAAAATTCGGAGTCTCTGTCTGCCCCTTTAAGATATGACAGACCAGATTAAATCTGGGGCAGAACACCAGACAAGACCATCAACATTGCTAAAGCATGCATGAAGGATGTGGAAGCTGCCCCAGCTTCCCTAGAAGGAACCAGTACTACAGGGTACTTACTTCTAGAGACGTGTGGTTCAAACGCTTCAGTTTAAGCATTTTATTCTTTGCTAGCCTGCATTTTAACTCTCTTAAGGAATTTTCCACACACAAAGGAGAAAAAACATCTGGTCTGTTGTAGCCATGATCATAAAATATTATTATACGGTAATGAAGCAAAGCTACATCGAAAGTTCAAGACTGAATCAAAAGACCTTCCAGATAAATTTATTGAACATAATTTTTGATCTACCTCAGTATTACTAACGATAAAGCAACTGGATAAACCCAGGCAGGCTGTACTGTTTCACTCGGCTGTTATTCTGCTGGTCTTTCTCTACAACCACTAGCCATTTTAATGTCTAGCTAACAGTATAAATAACTGTAATAGGGGAGGGAAGAATTTCCCTTTCAGGCTCCAAACAATGCAAATACACTGGCTGATTCCTCCGCCCTGCCCAGGAATGTCCCTCAGGGCCTCCTGTCCCACAAGGCTTGCAAAGCAGTTTATTCTAGAAGGCTTTTTGGAAGCTAGAAAGGAGTTTTAAAAATATCTAACCCATCCCCCCTCTCTGCCTTGGGGTTTACTGGCTTAGGCACACAGTAGCCAGAATTCACTACAATTAGGGGAAACAACAAAGACTTTTAAACGGGAGACTAGATTAAAATAAGAAATAATCCAACTTGAGCGAGGAAGAGATCCATACGTGATGCTGCAGAGCATTCTGATGCCAATTATTTCGAGTTATTCATACAAAACTGTAAACAAACAGAAAAATATTCAATATTACAAGCCACTGATGAAAGGCCTTGAGGAAATAGATCAGGAAGGGCATCTGAAGAAAAATACATTGAGAATACATTGTATAGTTTGAGAACTATACATTACAGGGCACAAGTAACAACTTTATATTGTACCTCTTGAAAAATGCATTATAAAGACTTGAGAAAGAAGTATATTCTTTGAATTAGCCAGGGAAATATGCCGAAGATGATGCATACCTGGAGACACGTAAGATCTAAAGGACTTGGAAATTGAAGCTTACAGGGGACCAATTATTGTTTCTATCAGTGTATGCTTTTTAGCTGAGCGTTATTTTACATTCTGATGTCAAGATTAAGATGGTGGAGTGCTTCTTTCTAATTTTTCAGTACCAGTAAAAATTACTTTTAAGGTAATTAATGAAAAACAGATCTTTGGACACTTATCACGCATCATAATCACAAGCAAATTCTTTACCAATATACCGCTGCTTTAAGAAACTCCATCTTTCAGCTTTTCCATTTTTATCATCCCCATCTAGAGTGCCTGCTGGCAAACCAGCAGCATGTCGGAAACGGGTGAAGAACATGAAGATATACCAGTGTGAATTTCATGAAGTCTGATGCTCCCACTATGCCGTATACTTTTTGGCCAGTAAAACAATGTAAGTGCTTTGCTCCAAAGCCCCATGTTGGGCATCTCATCCCAGCGGCAATTACGGCAAGAGTCCAGCTGTAAAAACCTGATGGAATTGCTGTGCAGATTCAAAGACTGAAAAGCGCAATTCATCAGAAGTGCTTCACTGCCTTTCCGAAGCTTTTTCGATGCTGCTGGACACAGAGCGAGGGGTGCAAGGTCACCCCTGTCCTCGCCTCTTCACTGCTCAACAGAGGACAACCTACCAGAGAGTAACCCAGAGACTCAAGAAATACCACAGACAGTATTTTAAACCTTTCCTGAACACGCTGCAGGATACCACCGAGGAGGTTTAAGAACGAACAGAACAAGTCCCCTTACACCAACTACTAGCAACAAAATCAAGGGAAAGCTTTACCCTTCTTCGAAGCTGTATGAAGGAACTGAAAGATTCAAACAGCAGCAGCTGATACTTTGTACTCAGCGATAGCCAAGTCAGCCTTCTCTATACTCAGCTATCATAACATATGTTTTTGTACAAATAAATTCTGTTATATGCTCTTTGAATAGGTACTGCAGTGTTAAATTAAAGCTTTAAGAACAGAATAACAAGCTTCAAGAAAATAATATTTAGAGAATATTTCATTTGGAGTCTCCAGGTTACGGCAATGATGGGCTAAGCTTACTGCTGATTGCTGCAAAACGGAGTAGGTATCAAGGCAAAGATGAGCTGGACTGATGGCGGAATTTACAATAACTGACTTCCTTTTAATTTGCAAGTACCCTGCACTTACAGTATTTCCAAATTGAGCTGGGTTTTTTTGATGACAACAAAGTATCCTGTTACATGCACAGGACTGTTCCTTTACACTGTAACTTGCTGCTAACTGTTATGGGATTTATCTTCAAGAGAAGAATAGCAATAAAGAGGCAAATTAATTCAGTTTTCTGTAACCGTAGCAGGGATACTAGTGTAAACATACAGAACTCCCATGGAGAGAATATTTTTAGTCCTTTGTAATAAATGATCAGCAGCTTAGCAGACAGAAACATCCTTACGTATATTTTTTTTTTTCTCCTCCTGGCTCAGAGAACGTATCTCATACCTAAGAATTCTAACGATTAAAATAATTCTCCCAATTACTTTGCTACATTCCAGTATGCATAGCCGAGTATGTAATGCAATAAAACTATGCCTGAATGGTCTGTTTACCCCACAGCAAGTTCCGAGGGAAACTCTTTCCCCTTAAAGGACTTGTCTCCTTCGGAGCGCGCGGGCTGGCAGAAGGCCGAGGGGAGCTGGTGCTTAAGCAACCCCGACCGAGCGGTGCCTGGGTGCATTGCGATGGCAGCCAACCGCAGGAAATGTTATTGGAGTTTTTGTGCTGTAAAATTGCTGCTTTCATGCCCACTGCATCTGACAATAGGAATCCTTGGCCTCGCATGAGAGAGGAAGGCTGATGTGCCTTCTAGTCAGATCTCTGCATCCTTAAAAAGTAGGGTTACCACTCCTGCCGACTCCTAATGGGTGAGTGACAAATAAATTCATGTCAATGCTACGTCCAGACACAGAAAGATACTAAATGGAGAAGCCTTTTGTGTATAATGTAGAAAAGCAGAGAAATTATGCTTTAAGCACAGCCCTGAAGCTTTTAAAATCACTGATAATATTTAAAAAGATAAAGGATAGTAAATTAAAGGTGCCAAATGTTTAGCCTTTTACTCTTCAACTTTGAGATAAGCTCTGTTTTCACAATCACCCAATGCACATCTACTTATTTTTTGCTTAGTGACTCAAGCGCAAAATCCTCAGTATTTCTCCTGCGAAAGACTGCGACAAGCATCTGCCAGCAGAATTTGCGAGAGTCCTGTTTACTTCCAGCAAGCGGCATGTTTAAAGCACTAAAAACATCGTCCTCCAACCTACAGCAAGCCAGGATGGAGTTCAAGTGGAAGCCAAAAAGTCAACGAGGATTAAAAACAGATTTTTTAATTATTTTTGTCAAATGCTCTATTTTTTCGCTATACACTATAGAATAAAACGTGTGTTGCAGTTGCACTACAATGACTGGGCTCCTGTGTTAACTTCCATTTAATCCAACAGCAACCTGGCTTTCCTCAGAAGCACAGAATCAGGCCCTAGCAATCATCAGCGTTCAGCAGAACTAAGGAATGAATTAGGTATTTTATGAATTTGCACAGCTCTTTTTCTTCAACAGCAACTAAAGACTCAGTCCCAGATGAAGGAAGAAACTTTTCCACAATCAATAGGACTGGACAGTACATGGTATTCTTAATAAATTTATGCATTTTGTTCCAAGCTGGTAAATATCTGGTGCTCTCCAAAGCACCAGCTCCTTACAATGACCATGACTACACAAACTAATTTTAATTCAGCTAAAACAAACACAAAATTAAATGACTGACCAAGCTTTCACAGCTGGGAAAAACACGTGACTTTTTTTTTTTTCTTTAGAAAAACAAACTCCAAACAATAGCAGCCTAAAGACTAGGAAACCGCAAGATTTTACAAAAATAATTAAAAAAAAAAATAAATCAAGATTTTATCAAAACCTCACGACTTTCAACTCAATCCGTGTTTCTGGAAGAACTTTTGTATCCTCAAAGCTATCAAGGCTCAGTGAGCATTTGAGTTGATAAGAAAGGCTTGTAAAACTGTAAGTAAAACTGGGTGATGAATAAACGGGATCATGTGTAAGATCTTCAGTGCTCTCTCCCTAAATAAGGCTTTTGTATTGTGGCACAAAGCTGAAAATATTAGACCTTTCCCTGAAATAAAATAACGAAAGATCATCAATAACAAGAGTTTAACGTGATGATGAGAGACACTTGCGTCTGACCCTGACCTCACACGAGTTATTTGCTGGGCGCTTGCACGCCATTTGTACCTCTGGAAGTCAGCCTGAGCAGTAACTGGATAAAGTCCTCAGCTTTGCAATTTATAGTGGAAATAAACTCTCTATGTGACTATTTCCTTCTCCTTTTACCTTCTGTATTACAAATTAGCTTCTACCATAAATCTGTTAGAGCCTACTGTTCCCCACAAGAGCAGTACATCCTCGTTCCTCATGGTGACTTCAGGGTTCTTCCCTGAACAAACCGCAACAGGATTTAAATTCAAGCTCCTTATCTTGCAATTAGAAATGTCTGTTCTGCAATCAAGCTACTCAAAGGGAACGACGTGTGCGCAAGCACTGGCAAGCAGGGAAGGGATGCGGTTTTGAGTCTCATCTTCATCTCTACTGTCAGGTACATGTTTGCTCAGTTTAAGCGATCTGACATTTGGATGCAGCTTCCTTCCTTCAATAAAGCTATATTCTGCTTTTATATTTCACTGTATTTCAGAATCAATTTCTCTTCACAGATTTTCTTAACTTGCGCAATTTTTTGTAATATGATTTTTTTTGATGGGGGAGGGAGGAGGGGGGGAAACGTCTCTACATCAGATCGCATCCGCAGTAGGATACACAGTTGGCAGGTTGTCCCATCTGGCACGCATTCGAGTATAAGACGGATAATTTGTCACTCTGAATCCTTTGATTTGTGAAGAGGCCGAAATCATCTTTGGAAAGATATTTTGCAGCTAATGATACAGGAGGTGTGGGGGAGACTGTTCTTTGAAGGCTACAAAGGCCACAATCTGAGGAGAAATAATTGGTCTTGGCTCTTCCATTAAGTAACAGAGATCGAAAACTACAAAAATCTTTAAGGGAAAAACATGACTTACAACAATCAGGCATGAGAACTAATTGCCCACCACTTTGCGAAATTTTATTTTGGAGGGGTGAGGGTGAGATTGGGGAACTGTAATTCGCTCTTGGCAAACAGGCTGAATGCTTAATTAAACCGAACAAATGTACATTTTTGTACATTAAGGGAACAATGTTGACAGAAGTCTGGCTTCAAACCCAAAGAAAGAGGATAAAAAGATGGATTCATGAAATTGAAATCAAATATCAAAAAGGGATCGAAAATAAATTGGCTAGCATTCAAGATATAATTTTTAAGTTTTTAAAGCAACTATATTTGCCCCAAGCACGTGGAAGAGGTAAATGTGTCGATCTGTACCCAGAGGATATTGGCCTTCCTGCACTTGCTGATTTCTGCCTGTAAGCACGGCTGCGCAGGGCTTGAAATGTAACTGTCCCTGGCCTCAGAAAAAACGCCAGCATGTGTTTTTATAGCATGAACTTACTCCATATTTAGAGGAAGCTGGTCAAATACCTCTACTCAGCACCACGGGCATTCTGAATTTACGGGTATCAAACACTTTTGCTTACAAAATATTGAGTACGCACATGCCCAGAAGACACCGGCAGTTTTCAATGAGAACAGGCAGCCTGATTTTGTAATTTTGCAGGACATAAAATGGTCCAGCAACGGGATGGGAAAGCGTCTATTTTGCAAATGATTTATTGTGGAAGGTGTGGACTACAGGTCTGGGCTACAGGACGAACTGTAGTTTTCTATGACATTTAAACAGACAGTCATTGCAACGTGCACACCGCTAATGAAACACACTCACCATCTGTTAGAACGATAACCTCTGTTATTAACTACAAGCTCATGCTTACCTGATTTGAAACGCACACAGGTATTACTAGAAAAGCTCCAGGAGGTTCCCTCAGTCCACCTCCTGCTAAGTGAATGTAGGTTCGTTCTCAGGAGTATGACTGACGTTTTTATTTATTTTAATTTCATGTTACAAAGTGACAGAGCTTCTGTCACTTCCCTTGGGATAGACTTAGATATCTTAATACTAGTTAGATAGTTTTTCCTGATAGTGCGCCTAATGTTTCCTTATTTTCATCCTATTGCTTTTAACTGTATCCCTACGTGGTACACAACATGCTCTGTTCCATCTTGGGTTATTGCTTTCCCTTTGTCAGCATTTAATTAGCGTTTAGGCTATGTACTGACTCAAAGTTTTATTCTCTTACCTATTCCCATATATTAATACCTCTAACCTCCTATATGTTTTCATCCAAATACATCTAAACAGTAGAATAAATAGCAATAATTCCAGAAGCAATATATTATTTGACAGGAACCTTGAAAAAGCAAGAGGCCCAAATTCAAAACTTATATTCCATTGATGCTAGGTCTACGATTCCCTCTTTGCGGATGTATTTTTAAATCCAGCTCAAACTACACTTGTTAGTCAGACCATGTTGCAGATTTATGTCTGATTAAAATTCTCTACCACCATTTCTCTTCAGATTTTCCCCTGAATATTCTGCATCTCAGACCAGCTTACATTTTTCAGCTCTAATTTCACTTTATTAGTTTCTGGCCATACAATTAATGATCTTTCCCTGTCCTTTTCTATTAACATTTTGTCCCCAGTTGGCACTCAGAACTCTCACTATTTAGTATCATTAGGAAATTTTATTGGTGACATTTTTAGTCCTTTGTCCATATAACTAATGACAATGTTAAATAAAACCAAGATTATGGCATATCCCCATGACGTTCCTCAACACAACTCCTCCTAGTTTGATCTATTATTCTTAATTTATTGTCACAGACTATTTCAAACCAAGCAGGTCTAAACTCATTTTTCAAGCAACACATCTTAGGACCAGTGCTAGAACTGAAGACAAATCGTACATACTGATACAACAATGACAAAACTTAATTTACCATGAATTATGAGATAAGAGAAAAAAAAATCTCATTAGACAACGTGTAAGACAACAATGAAAATAAGGCGTGTGGATACCCATAGAGTTTCCAGGGAATTCAGATGGATTGCCAGTTCTCAGAATGACGGAGAGAAAAAGAGCAAATTTACGCTTCACCCAAAAAAGCCCAAACAGCTTTTAAGCATTCAGTCTCATGCTGTCATGTTTGCATTTTCTTATCCCCTAGCATTCCCCCCCCAACCCTTTTGTTCCCCAATAATCAGAACAAAACAGCCTGGCTGCCAAGTTCTAGTTCAGCAGCACACGCAGTTTCCCTTGTGGAATAACTGTGGCAAAGCAGGGATGGAATAAGGGCTGGGGAGTGTTTGTAGGCACTAAAGTGGGGCTGCCAGAAGGTTACATGAGGTACTTCCAAGATATTGCCTTGGACTGACTTAATTTGCTGTGGGTCTTTTCAGTATTTCCAGGTCATTTCCAACCTTCTCACAAGCCAGTGGGGTTTGAAGGGGGAAACCACATTGTTCTCTTCCTGCCCTCCCAGGAGCATGTGCAAGAGCTGCAATGGGGGAAGATACCTTAAAATCACTCGCCTCTTCCACTAACTTTTAACACAAAGCCTTGGGTGTGCTTCCATTCATACTTCAATTTCATGCTTCTAATGGGCAGGGAAAAGGCAGAAGTGGGGAGAACAGGAAATGACAGATAGCTTAATTGTGGTGGTTATACATTAATTGAGATACCTAGGCAGAAAAAACAGGATAGTTGAATGGAATGTCTGAGTTTTAATAAAAAAAACAACAACCTAGTAACATTCACACCTCTGCTTCGCACACATGTTTCATCTGGTCATTACTGCTGCCACGCTTGAGCATTTGGCCTGTGTTCTCTCAGGTGCTTGTACAAAAGCAGAAGGTTCTGACTTTGGCTTCTTGACATTGTGGTATGATAAAACAATAATCATTTCTGTATGAGAAATACTTTTGTATAAGCTCTCCCATCAAATTCTATTAAGTCATCATGAACTAAAGTCCTCAGATTATATTCACAGGAGAATTATGCCACAGAACATTTGGTGTCTGCAGTGAGATGTCCTACAACGAGACCTCTGAACATGACGAGTTCTTGTATGTTAATCATTCAATCAGCCTTACTGGATTATTTTTTTCTCTTTCACAAATTAAAATTCAGAGTTGTGTGCTAGATTTCCAAATTCTTTCTCTTTGCAGGAAAGTTTAGCCATTTTGAACTGAAAAGCCCATCAATCTGCAGCTCACATATGGCGGGAACAGAATCTTATTTATTGTGCATCACCTGGTACATCCTTGACCAGGAAGAACTGAAAACCATTTTATAGTATAATGAATATTTTTTCAGATCTCCCCGTCAGATGACCGATCATCACAGGCCATTATTCAGAAACCTGAGAACCCTGTACAACTTAAATGTTCAAATACACTGTAAAAAGGCTGCTCTGAAAGACATCTTTCTCTAGCTTGCATTTGATGGTTCTGCCATAATGTTTCCAATTTAGGGGGTAAAAAATCCTCAAATCTGAATTTCTAATTCAGACTCTTCACCTCCATTGTCAGTACTAAGCATTAACTTTTAACTGTATTTTTTCTTCATAGTTTCTGCTTAACCTAAGAATTTAACACTGTGTTTCTCCTTATAATACCTGTCTGTGTTGAAGATAAGCTACTACCAATTTCAATAAATTGCCCGCCAAACTCTGACTAATCTCTAATTTTTAGCGGAAAAAGATTAAGAAACTTATCAAGATGCTTAAATACAGACTTTACACAACTTCTATTGTTTATAAGCAGACTTTATTACATAAAAAAACCATCTCCACACCAAAACATCACATTCAAGAGTCCTCTCCTCCCCGCTCCTTATTGACTCTCCCTCTCGCTTAAACTGTTCCTCTTCTCTGCAGACATACTCAGATGCCCCTGTTTCTTATAAACCAGTTTGCTCTTCTTTCTAAAAACAATAAAACCAGTAAATTGTTCTGAAATCAGTAGACAAACAGGCTGACTGCTGGAACAGAGCTGCACCGTGGAGAAGAGGAACAACATGCAGAATAAATAGGAGGTGTTACGTAAAGGAACACTGTTATGACTGATGGTCTGAAAATTTATCTCCTCCTGAATTAACAACCTATTAACACACTGCTTTTAAAGAAATTAAATGAATCCCAGCAAATGATCCACACAGTCCTCACCTGATAGGAATATTTAAAGCTGCTAGCAATACCTCCATGAAGACTTTTCTTCTCATATGGTAAGTATTTGATAACGGATTTTAGTAATTCTCATTTCTTTTAGCTAATTCCCCAAATGAAAGCTAATTCCCATTGGTCAACAAAACAAACTAATCAAACCCAAAGGCTTAGATTAATATAATTCTAAATACATAGTCAGATCCTTTAAATTTTGAGGGAGTTCATCCAATAAACTACACCGATCAAATGAACTCAGACTGAAGTAAAACAAACAGATGTTTGCATAGACTAAAGAAAGGGTAATTTAACTTGCTGTTCACATGAAGTCAATATAACTGAAACCAGTTCAAAAATATTATTATTTTCGGTCAGTACCTTTTTCATCCTAAGTGTTTCAAAAGTGGCCACCCCACCCCCTGCCAAAATAAACACCGGACAAAAGTCATCCAGAATATGGCACTGGAGTTATTTCGCATCCATTAACATCAGATAGAACGGAAAGCTTCTTTTGCATCTGGGTGAATTAAAAGACAACGGGTGAAAAAAAAAAACAACCCTTCCTCCTGTGAAAGTGCTACACATGCTGTATTACTCATCATTTTAACTAAAGAAAATACAATACTCAAATAAGACTGTACCAAAGGCCATGATTAAGTGATATTTACTTTCCAGGCTAGATTTGGAGATCCACACACTGGTAAAAAAGCTACACAACAATGCAAATCATCAAGCAGAAGAAAGCTGTAGGTAACTTAGAAATTATTAGCTTAATTATTAAATTCTACTATTGCTTGTTTTACAAAGAACGTATTTTTTCCCCTTCAATAGGCCAACAATATAAGATATGAGAAACCAACCGCAAGCAAATCAAGTAGATATTCCAAGCAATACTCATGTATGTGCTGGGTAAAAACATCCTTTCTTCAAGTAATCCAAACCCTGCTCCTGCAGCTGACTGCAGGGACGGAAGCCCACCACCAGAACACCTAGGGACTTCTCCTTGTCCATAGAAAAGCAAAACAAACCCCACTTCAATTATGACAATCACATGTGTAGTATCTGTTGCTAGCAAGTTGAAGCACTTCTGAAAACAAGTCTAATCTTGTGGAGAGAGAGAAAGATCATTAGCTGTATGATATGACTGCCAGCACTGCTAGATTATGAGTGTATATATATATATCTCATTGATTTAACTCTTTGACAGTGGGAAGCAGGAACTGCAAGCACTTGTACGGCACATATACACCGAAGGGGGGAATCTCAGTCATCTGCAGATAGAGGAGACAGGGGAGCACAGCGGGAAGAGAGAGGGGAGAGGAAAAGGAACATGACCTTACAGAGTATGCTGGGTTCCCTTTCTGCTTAGCAAAAGTCTTACCAGGAACAACTCTCAACATACACCATGGTGTTAACTTCTGCCCTCCTTGTTGTCAAAAAAACCACTTATTTTTTCCTGCTAAAATGCCAAGACTTGACTTGCCATGGGAGCAGCTGAAATTATTTTGGCTAGTCTGGGGTGAAAGGGGTTAAGGAATATTCCGCAAGGCTGGTAAACTCTGACTGGCAAGCATCTGTTGAAAATTTCAGAAGCAGCAAAATGCTAAAACCTAGAGGAACGATGAACACTTATTGGCTTCCTATGAGTCTAGGAGGTATAAGGAGTTCATCCCAACTATTCAAAATTTTTAGCAGCTTTCTCTTGCTTTTGCATTTTTCATTTGTAGGGGAAGGGCTGGTGGAAACAGCAATCTAAATGTATTGACTTATTGAACCAAACCAGGCTCCCTTCTGGATAACGCATACATTTGCTAACAGATTTCATGTTCCTAGACATACAGGAAAGGAGACATCTTCATAACATACCCTGATTATGACAATGTATTACCAATTTTTTTGGGGGGAGTTCTTCACAGATTAAATATTGAGCAAGTTGAGCATGCAAAAATAAAGTTATCATAGTTAATTTTAAAGTTCTTAATCTAAGATCCTAACACGGCAAAAAGAAAAAAAAAAAACAAAAACAAAAACAAAAAAAAAAGAAAAAAAAGAGAAAATGTGTCAAATTCACAAACACAACTGCTCTTAGCAAATTGGCCTTTCAGACACCTTGCCAAAATTGCACTCAAAGCTGGGATGAGAAGCTCAAAGCCAGTGGTTTTGCTCTGCAAAATAATTCTGCCAACCAATTGATGTGTAATCTGCAGGAAAATATTTCTCCAAACCCCCTCTAGTGGTTCATCTGCAGGAGAGTTCTTTACAAAAGACAGAAGTGGTTAGAAAATGAAGAGGCTTGTTCCAAGCTTTGCTGATCTACTGGGGATGGGCTGTGAATGAAATTGCCTTCCAGTCTGCCTATCCCAAGAAAATCTGTTAAATCATACAACAAAAATGGAACCCTGTGGCTATTTTTTTTAATGTTGAAGCGTAAAATGTATAAGTGGCCGCTGCTGTTTCAAGTACGTCACTCCTGTTAGTTACTCATACTTGCTGGGAGGACGAGAAACATGGAAACATACATCTCAGGAGGCACCGCTGCCTTCTCTCACCACACAGCTCTCCTCCTCTAGATCGCTTCCCTCAAGCCAGAGTGCCCTATCCAGTAACGTACAAATCCCATTCTCCTGCCCCAGGGAGACTCAAGGTACAGCTGGAACCTGCTGAACTTGATAAAGTAGTAACAGATAACTTTATACATTATTCTGAAGCTAAGCATCATGATAGTTTAACCAACTTCAGCTTACCCTTTAAAAAGAACAACTAAAGCTAGTCACTCGCTACAAATTACATTACATAATAAATCATTAATGGCTATTGCTTCAAATAAGTATTGCATTTTAAAATAACTTAAACGAGCTTTTTTATATTAAAAGTTACTTTCTACTCTGGGTTATCCTACAGTAAAGCAGAAACATCATTTGCAACATTTAAAGGAAAATCAGTGTAAAATACAAAGTCATTTTGTTCTCTTTAATTTTTGTTAGGCAATTTTGTAAGAGGATGGAAAATAAAAAGGGTATTCAAACTATGGACAAAGCGTCCTCTTCTTACCATGACCTGGGACAGACACTGAAAGAGAACCGGTCTGTACTAGATATGAGCTGGCAGTATAGTCCTCATCTGTATCAGAGTCCTGAACTGGCTGGCTGGCATTATTACTTAATAACCACCTCTGGTTGTCATGGAGATTGGGTGATGGAGGAGGGGAGTGTAAATGTTCAGTAACTGATGGACTAGATGAGGAGGATGGCATGGGAGGACCTATGAAAAAAAATAAAAAAAAAATTTAAAATATGGGTCGAGATATCACAGGAACAACAAATCATTTATTTTTTGCATCACCGAAAGGCTAGTAGTTTACTTCAAACGATAAAAAGGGAAGGACAAAGAAAATATGACAATTGCATGTAATAAACTGGTTTAAGTGCTTTAGAAAACATAACCCAATGCCACGACTTGCTATTTGAATGGACGGTGTCTATCGCTACCTGGAATTCCAATGTCTCTGCAACACAGAATGACAGAGGCACAGGTGCCAACTGAAGTGAAATACTTGTTGTACAACCATTTGGAAAAGACAGTACTTCCTTTTTTTCAAGCCTTTAAGCAGAACAAAAGTACTGAAATATTTGGCCAAATTACCATCAGTGGGACACTCCTGTCTAAAATCTATTTATGGAAGAAAATAATTCAGATAAGCAAAGAAACAGGAACAGTTTTCCAAGCTCACACATATAGGGAAACTCACAGTCCTAAATTTCCATCATATGAGTTATTCTGACAGGAATTTAAGTTGTTAGCAGTGTTTCTCAGACACACATACTATTTAAAACCTATTAAAATGTTTCACCTGTCAAACTTGAGTCCATCTGCACAAGTTCTTTTAAAACACACATACACAATGACTACATCCCATTTCTACATCTTGGAAGTATCATAAAGGCATCGTGGAGAAAGAGAGATTTAAATAAAGCTTGAGGATATCATAACAATGCATTTAGTCCTTCAAGGAAACAATAGTTAAACCCCATAAGCAGCAGAGAAAGAGTTACCTAATTTACCCTGTGAATATACTGGTTCTTTATAGTATTTAGTCAGCACAGATCTCTCTCTGTCAGAGTACAGCTGCTGGACTACTTTTGAATAAAGTATTATGTTGCCTGTAGGTGGGAAATCGTACCAGAAAAAGAAGTGGCTTTATTACCTACTTTATGGCAAAAAAAAAAAAAAAAAAAAAAGTANNNNAAAAAAGATTAACCTGCACAGATACCATTCATAACCATGAATCTAAATTTAAATTAAAGAGGGTTTTTTTCCATCATGTAATGATTTGTTTTTATGGTACTCAGTAGTACAGTTATGCCGGAGAGGTGCAGCACCTCTCATTGTTATATTTAAGTTTAATACAATAAATCATATTGGCACCAATAGCTTGAATTACCGTCCCACCATCTCCCTTGTACACTGCTAGAATCACACTGATTTTTACTTTTTTTTTTTTTTTTTTTGTTTTT
>VYZM01009863.1:262380-318142 GCA_013398915.1 Dromas ardeola
TTTTTGCTTTCATATTCAGTTTATCCCATCACATAGTATCTTAGAGATCTCTAAAACATGTTGCTAAGTCCTAACCAAATTGGTTTCCCTGCAAAGAAACCTGGGACAGCCTCACCACAAGCCCTTGGCTTAATTCTTTCACGTGTCATTCACTTCTTCTTGTAGTGAATAGCACAACATTTATTATTACCAATTTTAAGACTCAGGTTTGGTTCTGGAAGGAAAGCAAGCACTTACTATTACCCGAAGTAACTCCTGTGTGAAACCCAAGGTTTATAGCCAGGGAAATAACAAGGGTGGGGGAACGACATTTTACAGGGCTCAACTTGGGAACGTGGAAGTAGAGAGTGGGCACGTTTTCAAGTTCGAGATTGAAAAGGAACACGTTTTCAAGTGCCACCAGATTTTCTTGCTACACCTTGATATTTCCCACTGCTTGCTTCAGTAACCTGGATTTGTGGTTATTTTTTGATGGAGTATTTAACGCATTATTTATGATGTACCCAAACCAATTTAGTTAGCCATTATACTTCATTTTTTGAATAATTCCAATAATAATTAACAGTGGGCTTTTTCAAGTACAAATTAGCTCCATGATTTTAATTTTTTTTTTTTTTGCTCGGAACAAGTCTCCTTTACTTGTTTTGGACTTCCCTGCCTAGAGAGGAGGGCTAGAGTAATATGTTCCAGATGTATACTGTCTGAAGCAAATCAGCGCCTCAGTAATACCTATGGAGCTTACGCACACCACAGTTCTCAGCACGCATCCTCTCTCCTTCTCAGTTTACACTCATTAACTTCCCTACACAACAAAGCCTTGATTACACAAACCGTAATCACACAAAACATCCTGTTGCCTGAAAATGTGTCATGTCCAAGGTCCCTTTATTATTTTGTAAACCCCCGCATTTATACGAATTTATTAATTGTCTCAGTGCTACGTGGCTCGTTGACACTACACTGCACTGATGAGCAGCCACCCGGAGAGAGCATCCCTTGGGTGCTCCGGGTTACCGAGCCCCTGGGGGCGCAAACCCCCGTGTGTCAGGCACGGGCCACGCAACTGCAGTGATTTGAGTTTTATAAATAAACCTAATTCTGGCAGGCAGGTCTTTCTTCTCACAAAGTTACATGGTCTGCAGGGAAAAGGGAGCCGGTTATAATACCAGCCAATTCCTGGGCCAACCAGCTGGGCCGCGGATTTCTGTACAACTTCATCCAGCGCTGGCAGATTTCTGCAGTGAGTTCCTCTTTCATTCCAAGTGAAAAGACAGATAGCTATCTACACTGACATTTACAGAATAAGCTACATGTTAAGAAAAAAAAAAATACTTAACACACTAGCAAGAGGGATCGTAAATGATGTGCATGTTCCTCTCCAATTTGTGGTTTGTTTTTTTTTTTTTTTAACATGGGATGAAAGGCATTTAAAAATACTTGGTAATATCTCTCATTGAAGTCTTAACAAACACATTTATAAATCACAAAAATCATTAAGTATGACAAAAACCACTTATATTGATTATAACACTTTTTCAATACAGGTTGGAGGCACACGATGATGCAAAGGATATTTCATTCGAAGGAAAACCACAAAAATACAAATATTGATTTTTTCCTCCCCCTGCTCTGCTTCTTTTGGTATACACCTAGCAAAAATTTCTGTTGTTCTGCTTTGACTTTCTTGCCCATACTTTAAAAAAGAAAATGTTTTTGGTTTTAACTATGTGACTTTGATATAAGATAGTAAGCTATTTTTCATGAGAAAGTATACTGCGCTTAAGAGTACTTAAATCTCATCTTTTAGGTTAGTTATGAGGATAAACACACTTTAATTTGTTGGGATTTTCATAATCAAAAATACATGACTTTCAATTACCTTACGTACTTCCAAAAAGACTATCTCACACAAATACGAAAAAGGGATCTCCAGCAAATATAGGCAAACTCCAGCAGGAATAGACTCAATAAAGCAGTATGTGGAGATGTGAATAAATTTGCTAAGGATATAATATGAGTCCCCAAAGAAAGTAAAACCCAAGGAAAATTAGCTGTAAGAAGAACATTAACGCAGAAATACACCTGAGCTAATAATGGATACATTAAATACATACGTAGAGGGTAATTACGTTAAAAAAATTGTACTCTTCTGTGCAAAGATCAGCGGCGATCTAAAAGACGGTATAAAAAAAAAGTTGGAAGCGGAGCTGATGTCACATATGGAAAAGCTGAAAGGGACAAGTATGAGAAGTGTAACCCATAAAAAGATAGCAAATTGATGATGGGGAAGACTGCCATCAATGGACTGGTAATAATGAGAAGCATAGGGAGGTGTGGGACTTTCCATACGAAGTATATTGAGGCTTAAGTAAGTCTAAGGCTTGCTTAGGGAAGGCAATTCCTCTGGGAATTTGCGGTGGGTACCAGCAGGGAAGCGAGGGGGGGGTCAGGGCAGTGCGGGGCAGAACTGTGCCCTCAGCCCCACAGCCTTCCCCACAGGGACACTTCCACCGGGCCACAGCCCACAGCTCACCGTCCTCTACTGCTCACCTACACCCCTTCCCTTAAACAACAGCCATTAGCAGCACGTCAGCTTATTTATATCGTCTTACGAAGAACGAATCCAACAACTACTCAGCTTTCATCTTTTACCCGTCATCACATGCCTAAGAAGCACTTTGCTTCAACACCAATGGGGTGCGCAGATGAATTACACGCTGCATCTTCACCAGATGTATTTTAGAGAAAATAGTATCGGACACTTTTGGAACGTGGCATTTAGGAGAAAAGTAAGATGGAAGAGAAGCAGGAGTAATGATCTCCTGCTGTTGCAGGGTAGGCGGGCTGGAATAGATGACCCAGAAAGTCTCTGCAGGGCCCTAAAATACATGCGCTTACAAAAACTTCTCAAACAGATTCAGACATTTTCCTGGCAATACGATACCAACAAGAAAGAAAAACCCTTGCTTATTTTCGTTCGTAATTATAAACCTACACATTCTTAAGATCACGTTTTAGTTCAGGAAAGTCTTTGTTGCTTCGTGAATGTCTTTAACGCTGAACTTCTGTTCATATATCTAGATTAGTTCCCAACACCCAGCATTACCGACTCACTTTGCGTATGTTGCGTCCCGAGTTCCATCCTTTGCAAAAGTCATTTCACAATAAAAATGTGAAGGGCCATTATTTTCATCTCAATCGGGACGCGCAAATCGTACACCTAACTCTTACATACAACTTCTGACGGCTGCTTAAGGCAGTACAAGAGGAGACAGCTCTGTTTAGGCTGTTTAGCTATGGCAGAACAGTGCATTTTTCCTCTCACGGGCTTGGCAGCCCTTGTCACTGAGACTGAAGAAGAAAATTCCACCATCTGCATCTCAAAGACAGAGGGGGAGAGTCTTATTTTGAAGTTAGTGGTAAAGAGTACTTACTGACTTCAATGTCAGTAAGAAAATGCCATTAAATTACAGATTGCAAGGTAGATATCTCTTTTCTTTACTTAAATTAATGGGATTTTTGCTGGTGGCTTCATGGAAATGAAGATTTCACCTTATTTTAAATGGCACTATTATGTCATATAAACCCAAAACCATACCACATACTGTGGAAAAATATGTTATACATATAATGGCTCACTAACAGTAGCTATATATATATCTATTTTGTACTTTGTTCCTCACAACAGGAAAAGACAGGTTGCTTTTTTTTTTTTTTCAATAATAAAACAGATAATGGGATCTTTTAAAACTGGGATCAGACAGGCAGTGGTTTGTGAAGGTCAGAAATAACGTGTCTTCTGGCTAAACTAATTAGAAAGCAAAACACTTTCAAACAGGCAGAAGGACACTTAGAGCCCTTCTGAATCAAGCTGAGATGAATCTTTGCAATCTGTTCTAGGACTTCCCAGCGTGCTGAAAGCTGTAACACACTCTTGTTAAATAGGGCACCTACACCCCCCCTACCAAGCTTACCGATCACATCCAACTTTCAATTTCCAATGTGTGGCATGCAGATTGACCCAAAAAAAGCCCCCCAGATAACACCACACCTGGTACGTACAACCCTAAGCAACCCGATTTTGGACCTCTTCGTGTAACACAGTAAGTTAGTAATAACTGAGTTTTAATTGTAAACCCATTTTTTTTTATTGTGGACTCCCTGTATGCTCTCCAACCTGTATGACTTGGCATTTATCTCTCTGCTGGATGCTGCAGCCTTCTGCAGTCAACCTGCAGTGACAGTTATCTCTTAATTAAAACTCTACATGCAAATAGACCTACTGAAAAGTGTTGTGGCATAGCACGCAAAGAACGACTATTTATAACCAACACAGTTCTTTTAATCTACTTATGCCGGAGTCAACCATTGTAGCTACTGTGAAGATCTCCCCAAGGAAATACATGCATAGACGGTCTTTCAAATATATACATGTGCACACAGACACACATATACGTAAGAGTGTATAAATCCATCTATAGTGAAAAACATTCCAGTGAGAAGAACTACGTGCCAAGAATTCTTTTAAAAATAAATGCTTTCAAATACATAAAAATGATGCCTGCAATCTACTGTGGGTTTTCCATTTAATTGGTTTGTTTTGCTTTGCTTGTACGCATAGTGGATAACAACGCTTTTACCCCTGAACTGGGAAGTGTGTTTTCCAGGTTTCAAATCCCTCTGAGTGCTGGTGAACTGTGACTACATCTCGGATGCAAATCTTAAATACAAATGACATCTGCTTTTCCTAGATTTCCTTGAAAAGTTATTCCTTCTAAACAAAACAGGTGCATTATCTTGACATGTATTTTAACTCACAAATTGCAACTGCTTCTGTAGGCTGTGAAAGCTGAAACTTTACAAGACTATAATCAGAGGACATTGATTTGAAAACAAAAGTAATCCATTAGAAAGCAAGAGAAATGCTGGCCTGAAATATTGTAATTTGTTTTTTTTTTTTTCTTCTTCTTGGAAGTGTAGTATAATAATCACAGTCTGTAATATAAAGCTTGTATTTGTCTTCTGAAAAAGATTTCTTAAGAAAAATGGTTATGCATTAGAACTGATGCTTATTTCTGAAGCAAACACTTAGTATTTTGAGGCATTTTGGTGGTTTCAGAAATTTAACAGCTGCTGCTCAGCAGATTGCTAAATGAAAAGGAGTGCCCTGTTCTTGCAGGGGTCAGACTGCATGATCACGACGACTCCTTCTTCAATCCTGAGTTCAGGCAGTGCTCATCTTCGCTTTAAATGGGAGTTTTGTCTGCAAAGAAATTGCAGAATCGGAGCCTTAACTGACAGATTATCCTAACTTAAGTGCATTGCTCTCACTACCATTTTATTTTTTATTATTATTATTTTCAAAAGGAATTACCTTATATTATAAGACCCAGGCGCAGAGCAAAGGTCCACTCAGCTAGGCAGAAAGTTCATGAGCCAAACTAAAAACTCAAGCATCTCTAGCATCCAGCTTTGATTTTTAGGAGCTGTTCTACTCGACTCAACTGAACTTTCCACTTTATTTCCCCCAATATTAATTAAAAGTGGGCACACAAAATACTGGAAGGAGAACAGAGAGCTATTTCCAGAAGAGTGAAAATCCTCATTCCACTCAGAAAATCATTTTGAGTGATAGGCCTCCATATTTTTAGAAAAAAGATGCCTAATTCTATTTTTTTGTGGGGGGTGGGGGGTTTTTGGACAGAAGCAAGCTGATGAAATCAACACCAGATTGCAAAATGTTTCGATTAACTCATCTCTCCACTTGAGACGTAAAAGTTCTCACACAAAAATGTCACCTCTCCATTTAGAGCATCTGCTGGAATTCAAGCTCCGCTGCCTGGTGATGAGAGCCTCAGCCAGCACAGCCAGGTCAAGGAGCCACCACCTCAGCCACCGACTCAGCTGTACAAGTCACACACTCACAGTTTTAGCCAAGCCACTCCCACTTGCAACCAACTCGCAAGCCCCGGCAGCTGGAACATGGTGGCCAGGAGGTCTCCAAGGGCAACCAGGGGAGGGAGCTCGTGGGGTCCCCATCTGGACCCTGCGTGGCTCGGCCACTGAACTGCTACCTGCTCAGATCCAGCCAAATGACAGAGGTGCATGGTCATATACACAGCTGCGTACCGATGCAGTGCAAAAGGCACCTGTTTGCAGCTAACAACATCTGCCTTGGTCACAGCCCAACCCAGGCTCATCCGCCTGGGCTTACTGCTCCACTGTCCATTTCCCAGGGGTGGGAGAGGGCAGGAGAAGTCTCCTGAGTGGAGGGGACGTGCAGCCAGTCGTTCTCTCTACTCCCTGTTAGAATCATAGAATGGTCAGAGTTGGAAGGGACCTTAAAGACCATCCAGTGCCAGCCTCCCTGCCCTGGGCAGGGACACCTCCCACCAGCCCAGGTTGCTCCAAGCCCCGTCCAGCCTGGCCTTGAACCCCTCCAGGGATGGGGCAGCCACAGCTTCTCTGGGCAACCTGGGCCAGGGGCTCACCGCCCTCACAGCAAAGAATTTCTTCCTACTGTCTTATCTAAATCTCCCCTCTTTCAGTTTAAAACTCTTACCCCTCATCCTGTGGCTCCCCTCCCTGATCAAGAGTCCCTCCCCATTACCCTGTTCACCAAACACATGAATCAGCATCACACAGTGCTGTAGAAAGAACCCAGCCCTTCTCCAAAACCTGCCAGGATTTTCATGTTAAAAACCCCCAAACCACAAACCCACCACAGACACAAGCGAAAACCAGGAAAAAACCCCACCAATGGTTTGGGTTTTTTTGTATTTCCAGAAATGGAACCGAGCATCACAAATGGAGCTGCTGGCATACACTGTGGTTGGTGTAGGGAGGATAGCCGCGCTCAGTCTCTCTGTGTCTTGTATTCACTCAGTGATGAGGCTGAAGAGTGTACCAAGCTTCCACTCTCAATCCTGACCTTTGTAAAAGACTGCAATTTTTCTGGATGCTGATATTCTTTCGGACGGCAATTCATAAAGAGTAATCACCTAAAAAAGTAACCTTTGAAGAAATGCTTCTTTATTCTTCCTATCCATGACTTTTTATTATTAGAGGTGAACTGGATTGAGCCATGTCACATCTGGTTTATCATTCTTCCAGCATGACTCTGTGGTAGCCTACATACTTCGTATTTTCAACGTTGCTTTGGGCTAAATTAGGTGTGGGGGCGGAGAAAGCCTTTTTGTAATAGGACGGGAAGTGCATCTTGAAGAGCATCAGAGGACTTGGGTTTTGGTTTTTTTTGGAAGGGAGTCGGGGAGAAGCTTGTTAAAGAGAAAATAAATCTTCTAAGAGTGACTCACAAATCATCCAGTTTTCAGAATCAGGTAATTTCCCACCCTCATTCTTCCCACGCCAGCAAGAAATAATCGAAAGAGGAATCAAAATAAATACTAATTAACTAAATTTGGGTTTCTTGCTTCTACCGGGCCCTACACAAGAAAAGCAGTCAAAGCAATGGTAGGGATGCCAGTTTTGCCTATTTTCGCTACCAGTGTGGCCGCCGCCTTGCAGTATGTTATAAAGGGAACCGTATCTCTGAAGCAAAGCATCCAGAGAAGCTCTTAATGACATGGGATTGCCTAACCTTGCAGATCACAGAATATGACTTTTTTTCTTAGAAGGGAACATGGCAATTTAAAGAGATTTCGATAGAAGCTCACAAAGAGCAAGAAACTCCTGAAAGACTGTTCCATAAAGCTCATTTCAAAAGATCATGGTTTTGGCCTAGCAGAGGAGGAAGAGAAAGCGGGATGAGATGACTGTTGTCATCTTGACCAGCTCCTGATGGAAAGCTGCCCAAGGGACCGGCACGTGTCCCCACGAGCACCAGCCGGCTGCTGGGCAGCCAGGGACAGGGCTGCTGCCAGAGCCTCCCACAGGAAAGAAAACGTCGGGCTGCTGCACCCTGTGTTTTCCCAATAAAATAAAGTCAACCAATAAAGCTGCCCATAAAACTAAGGAACCACGTGATGCTTACAGAAGCTTAAGTTTAGCACTGAGAAAGGAGAAAGCAGTCCCGCTAACAAAACATCAAACTTGTCTATCCAGAGAAGAAGTCTTCAACTTCACAGGGTTTGTACAACCTGAAGGTAACACAACTGAGGAGCTATTTTTGTCAGCTCTTCATCACTCCATTTTCAAAAGCCCTTCCCTTCCTACTGCACTTTCAAGTTTGGTTCCTTGTTGGGGCTTTTTTTCCGCTATATTAAATGTAACTCCTTAACAAAGGAATTTTGGGGAGGAGAGGAATTAGAGAATTACCAGAAAATTATCGACTGTTGTCTCACGCAGTACCACTCTCGCAAGCAACAGGACATTTACTGGACATTGATGTCTCATTACATCTAGTATGTAATTTATTTCTCTGCTGGAACAGAACTTATCAGCTTTGCCCATGTGGAGAAAATGTTTCTACCTTAGAAACAAATAGACCACCACAGGCAGGAAGCTGGAAAGCTTAAATGAAAACCCGCCGCATGATCCCCGATGTTAGCTCGCTACCAAAGCCTCCAAGGCGGCCGTGGTGAAGGGGGACGGAGGTGGCATTTTAGGGCCAGATTTTTGACAAAGCCTCGTCTCGTTGAGAGATGATTTAGAAAACCGAGAACAATAAAAACTGTTGGGTACTGAGAACTCAGAGAAAGCTGGACTCTTTATTTAGGTGTCTCTGGAAATCCAGCATTAAACAAAAAACCCCACATCAACAAAGGGACAAAGTCCCTTCTTTTTATTTTTATATAGGCCTGAATATACAAACAATAATGTTTTAACTGGTGAGAAAATGTATACAGTATTTGTAAAGCACATTTTTCGTCACTCCCTCCCACCGTAAGAAATTATTGCGATCTAGAAGAGAATATATTTTGACCAGTTATATAAACCCTCTATTTGATAGCTTTTAATTTTGTAACATTTTATCTGTGTTTATACTTGGCAGGACTGCATTGTGCTCTAGCTATATGTAGAATTTAAAACCGCAAATTTCAAATACGGCTAGTTATCCATTCAAGTTCAGAAGAGCACAGAATTAACATGTCTTAAAAAAAATACACAAACCCGTCACATTAGTGGGGTAGGTCAGAAAACGCTGAATGGAGGTAAAAAAATCCCTTTGGCCTCAGACTAAACATGGAAAATTTCAGTCCAAAAGTGCTTTTCATAAAGTTATGAGCTAATGAACAAAAGGGGGTTCTAATAAAGTTTCATGAAAAGTTAACTATGAAATCCAGCAGTAATAACATAATCCTTATTTCTTTGCCAATTTGACCACTTCAGAATAGTAAAAACCAAAGTAAAATAAACCACACTGGTTACTTCTAAGAGGTTTTATCTCAGTGAAAATAGAAAAGGCCCAAAAAGATCGGGCCAAAATACATATAAGGAAAATTCCAAAATGGAGAAAATACTTGTTTACGCCTGACTGGAGCCAAGGGCAACAAACCCTCTTTACCAAGCTGCTTCCAGAATCCTTGGGCCTTTGTCCAAGGAGAAGGGAAATGCCAACTGGGCCATCCAAATCTGCCGCCAGACAGAGGTGATCCATCTCTTTGAAAAGAGATGAAAGGAAATTCTCGTCTGAGTGCTTTGCAAACCCTGAAACAACTGCTCTTCATCTCAACGGTAGGACCGCCAGCAGAAGCTGCATCAGCCTCCCAGTTCCTGAAAAATTATTAATGTTGAAGCATTGTGCTTTCAAGATGCACCTCTCAGTACCTGTAAAACTTGCCTGATAAGAGCCAATTACTACACAGAAAGCTTTTAAAGGCATCGGTCTGGAAGCCCTGCCCTGCAAAACTAAAATTCCCCATATACTTTATTGCACACGCTTTCCAAGATTATCCACTCCCTCACATCAACCTTCATAAACCTCTACTGCCAAAACATCTACCAAAGCACTTACTGATAACAAAAGACACGAACAAATTTTTTATTTGACTGCTTTTTCCCCCTCTGAAAAAGACACTTTTTAACAGGTTCTTGGCCAAGACTCCATTTGTATTCACACAATGCTCCTTTGATAAAAAGAAGTAATGCAACCAATTATGAGAGCAGCCCCTGAAAAAGCCAACTAATGGCTTGACTTTGTCCACATTCATATCAGCACAAAGTAACTAATTTTATATGATGCCTGATAATGCAGCACTATGTAAGGAAAAGATTAGGCAGGAACACTTACAAGCTAAACGTATTCATTCTGAAAGGATCAGACCATATAAAATGCAATTTATAAGCACAGAGAAAAAGAGAAACACAGAACTGAAACCGGGTTTTACCCACATTTCATTCCTTTTGTACTTTGGCATGTTTATGCCCAAGACGCATGCAGTTTTCTGATGCAGTTGCTGTTACTACATGGTACTTGATTTAGCCTCCTACACTCAAAATGCCACGGTATCTATACGACGAGATAAAGACAAAGGAACAGTCTTAGCTTTCTTGCTCAGTTCTCTGAGATGCTTTCTTTTCTTTGTGCTGCTTGTATTCATTATTTATCTTTGAGGTATCCTAGTAGTCCAAACAATCATTCATTACATGTTTTCTGAAGCGGTTACCATTCATTACGTGTTTTCTGACGCAGTTCCAGCCTGCAAAGTAAATTCTTGGTCAGAATTTTTACATCCACAAGTAGAAAACAAATCACAGGATACTTCAAAGTCAGATCCTGTCAAACAGAGGAGGATGTTAATCAATACGGTTTATACAAACCCCTCTGTCACTCTGCTGTTAAGATTGCGTGCGCTGAGGTGAGCAGGCGGCGATACTAAGAACCGTACACAAATTTCTTTCGAATATAAATTATACATCAGCCCATGCAAACTCTCAGGAATCCAACTTTCACTGCAAGTGTCTTTTTGGATCTGTTTCCTTCAGAAGATGTGGTATAAATGATGGTATAATAAGTTTTACTATGTTTTAGGCATAAATGACTCATACATCATTCCATTTGAAAGAAAAAAATCCTAACATGCAAGTACAATATGTTACCGCAGCTGCTCCATGGGAACAACAACATATCCATTTGGAAGGAAAATACATTTATGAAAATGCCTGATTAGCAGAAAAAGCAGAAAACAATTCATTATAAACAGTAATATACAACACAACTGCTTTACTTGACATTTTTATGGTTACAGTCTGTTTTCATGGAATCTATTGGATTAAAACGCGTCCAGCTCTTCCCCTCCCACCCCCAGCTCAGATTAGTCTTCATTGATGTTATCCATAAAAAAAAACAAAAATCCCCTCTAGTTTTCTATAAATCAGGCTTTGAAGGAGCAGCTCCCATGCTAGTTGAATGTAAAGTTGCTGGACAGAGTGTACCAAATTATCTTCTTGCTTCAGGCATCTCCTGCCAGGATCCCAGTTTGGGGGCAGAAACGCATGTTCCTTCTTCTTTTTGCTTTGCAGAATACTGGGGTTTTATCTTGCATGCCTCCTATCCCCTGCAAAGGTTATGAACTGAACGCTGCAAAGCTGGCAGGCAACGTACCTCTGAGAATTGCACAACATATATAATAAAGCCAAGGCAGTGCCACCTACAAAACGGCATCTATGGCTACCTAGAGACGAGGCTTCCTGATGTCCCAGTCTTCCCTTTTACAGCCAAGGAAACCTCTACCTCTCTACTTGCTTCCATCTTACCTCTCCTTG
Organism: Dromas ardeola; assembly: GCA_013398915.1. NCBI lineage: Eukaryota > Metazoa > Chordata > Aves > Charadriiformes > Dromadidae > Dromas > Dromas ardeola. The sequence goes on from VYZM01009863.1 coordinate 274,048, forward strand.
CCCTTTTATTTCCATACACCCTTCTTATTAATGGACGCCTTTTTTATTTTCCCTCACACCACAATGAAAAAGATTCAGATGCTTCTCCTGTTACAAATTAAGGAATTTATTGTAGAAAAAGAAGGAAACTTCCACTAAAAAACAAATTATCAAGACAAGAAGATGCGGGAGTGTTGAATGCAGCACTAGTTGAATATCTATGCCATTTAATGTAAACCGCTTGCATACGAAAATATACTTAGAAATGATTTACAGCATTTTGTGACACGTACATGCAATAACATAAATATAGAGGTAATGTTGGTAATGCCATTGTTTCTTTTGATTAAAACAAACTCAGACATTTTGGGAAAAAAAAAGGGGGGGGGGAGGGAGCTCAGTGGATACAGTTGGGCACTTCTTTATGGAGTATTCCCCCAACCATTTCCCAACAGGAACTGCAGACTCTTCAATATCAGAAGAGACTCTGAACTACCCTTATTCCCACCTGCTACTGGAGAGGCATCTCAGATGGTGACCCCAGCTTTTGGTCAACGCAAGAGAGACAAACGGGCAGAGACAGCAGCCACCCAGTGAGAAGACACTTGGATATTTTGCGTGACTCAGGCCAGAGGATTAAGTCCAGTCTCCCACCTTCCAGGTGACTGTCCCAGCTAATGAGCCCTCAGCTAACAGCAAAGCAACTTCTTTTCCCTCCCTATTTTTCATTAAAATCTCTGAAGAACTGTGTTTAGTTCCTCATCAAGACGAATGCCAAGCCTGCTAAATTTTTCATGACACTGAATTCTTGTTCTCCTGCCAGCCCCAGTTATGTGTGAACATTTTAGGCTCCCTTAGGCATTTATTTTACTACAGAGTCCTGAAATACTTAAGTCTATTAAGACCTAAAATAAACACGCAAAAAGGAGGAATCTGCTAGTTGTTCTCCCAGTCTACGTTTTAAGGAGGCAGTGCCTATACCAGTGAAGTCTGGAAATTATTCTGGGTGTTGCTGGTGAAACGATGGTAGCCATGAAGCCGTGCCAGCTGCCGCAGCGGGGCTCAGTTCCACGGCAGGAGCAGCACCATCAGCGGGCTGGGAAGAACCAGCCAAACGTGCTGAGCCTGGAAAAATCAGCTGGAATGCAAGTGCACAGCCGGAGCGGAAAGTGCAATGCTATCCAGAAAAGCTGGATTTACTAAACTTGCACACAATGACTCTGCTGCACGCGCGTTACCCCTGGGTTTGTGCCCAACTGGGCCCCTGCCTGCTCCCTTGCTGCCAGGGAAGGGGGCGGCTGGGAGCAGACCGTGACTGAAGAGTAATTCACACAGCTTGGCCTGGGTTACCCTCCTCGCCAAAGCCCTTTCTGGAGCAGCAAGCGTGCTGGCCGCGAGCTAGGCTGGCCTGCTGTGCCTTGAAGAAGTGGGAGCTTGAGAAAAGAAGGCCGAACAAACACCAAAAGACTTCAGCCAGGCCTTGAAAGGCAGCAGACAGGTGACTGAATTAACCGCTGGGCTGCAAATCTAGCATGTAGGCTATGAGCTGCGCATCCCTGACCTATAGAAAGGAGCTGAAAGAACACTCACAACAAATTCCCTATACACAATATCTGGATTTAATGTCACCTATTGAAATAATTGTATGGTCATTCCCAGTTTATCTATGCATTCTATTTGCTGCTCTCTCCAAAGGAGGTCTGGAAACAGACCAAGCTTCGTTGGTTACCTTGAGGTCTCTTATACTCTACAGCAACTTCCACCCACAACGCTCTGTTATTATTATTATTATAATAATTGCTATTATATACTTAAAAAGGAAGTAAAAATGCCCAATTTGTGGCCAGAAAATACCATGACTGATACCAAATCTGAAGTTCAACATAGTTGCCTTAGCGACACTCCAGGCATGTGTGATAAAGTCCATGTGTGGATGTACACAGTCTTATATTGGAGATGCCATGTGCCAAGAAGGCAACGTGGACATCTAACTCCACTGTCATGACCTGCTGGTACGCGTAAGCCCACAGCTCAGTCCCATCCCTGGCTTGTCTTCAGAAAGCTCCCAGAGACCAGACTATCTCCTACATAATGTCTCTTAGCTTCCTTACCCAAACTCCCACTTTGCCTTTTTCTTTTTTTTTCCTTTAAAAACTAGTTTGGGTGTCTTCTTCCGTATTTATTTTATGTTTGAAACAAACTTTCAAAATCCTCTTGTTAAACCGTTTCTCTCCTACAGTTTTCAAAGTACTGTTATGTAGATGTTAGCAATCCAGTCCTCAGGAGACCAATACTGAAGGTCCCTGTAATGAACTGGATTGAACATGGGTGTAACGTGTCTATATAATCCCAGCAGGTGATCCTTGCTGAATGCACAACCTAAGACAAATGACCTCCAAGTTTTTTGCCATTCTGACCTATGAGGGATTTATTTCCTCTATACCAAATCTGACAGCTGGGTCTTGTCAATGTCCAAGCAAATTGGAGCACCAACTTGTTCCCTGCGCTGTTTCTGTTGCTCCCCAGAAACTTTGCCAAAAGAGATCTTTTTGAAGGCAAAACCCAGAAAATTTCTCTACAAACTATGAACGTGGTGGGAAGGGAGGTGGGGAAACCTTCCTGAAGCCTGTAAAGTGTGTGTATTTACCATTAAAAAAAGTGGGGTTGGAACAGAACATGGCAGTTCTTTTACCTTGTATTTCCTCGTGCTGGTGAAGAATTGTGAGGGTACTTCAATTTCCTGGTCTGTCCACAGTAATTGAAAAAAATGAACAAAGAGGAACGAAATCACTGTGAAAACCACTACATAAGCAGTGCTCAGTACTATAGGTAAATTTTCATTTAATCTTTGCCTGCCAAACCATTCAAGCTAAATGCACATCATGCTAGTTCCATGTATTATTTGTAATTCATTTTACCTCACTACCTGGCCATTTTTGCCCTGCTTTTCTCTCTCTCTCCACCTTTCCTACCTTCAGCTTGACAAGCTGAAAACTTATCGATACAGAAATTCTTTCTTCCTATAATTGGCAAAGTCCTCAAGCATAACCGGAAAAATGTCACAATTCCAGTTACGACGGTATTCTTTTCTTGTGCCTCCGATACAAGGAGTATCAGACCGAGCGGTGTGTCTGTGATGAATCATACCTCATGCCCCTGAATGCCCATGGCAGAAGAAAAAGAGAAGCAGTCATCTCTCCCACTGAGGGCTGACAGGACGTGAAACACAGAGCAAAGTGAAGTCGGAGGATCAGAGCTGCCAGATTTTACATCACGTGGGACCCTACAAAGGACCACAAAGCCCATTTCCTTAAGATAAAAAAACCACGAGAACAGACAATCTTTTGCCCTGCCTCCACCCTGACTGGGAGGGAGCTTTCTTCAGCTGAGCTTTGCAGTAAAATCATGGCTACGCTTCTGCAGACACCTGAGGAGCCTTCTTCCTTTTTGCTTTCAAGCAGCAAAAGGACCTGCTGTCAAGCATTTCATCCGCAACGTTCTTCTGCCTCGTGGGGTGGGAACCCCACTTCAGGTTTTTGAGCTCTTTCAGCCCCCTGATGAATTCAAAATCTGAGCCCGGTATGATTAAAAACCAGTTGTGAACCCCTAAAATTTGAATATATAATGCAAACATTGACACAGCTTAAAGAAATGGCAGATTGTGACCCCAGATTTCTCCTTTAGATTTTTTTTTTTAATACAACTTGTAACTTCGCTCAGCTTTGAACAAGAGCTGTGTAATGAGGAATGCCAAAGGAATATTCCCCAAAATTGAAACACCACAAAAGCTTCACTCAGAACCAGGCATGGCGCTGGTGCACATTTATTATCCACGAGTTAAAATTTGACTAATGTAATTTAAGATTGATAATTACTGATGGAGGCCATATGCGTCTTTATTAAAAGGAAACTGTCAAATTAAAAATACTGCTTCCATCTGACTTTTTCTAGAGTACCACGGTTTCAATAACATCCCAGATTTATATAATTGAAATAACCACTCTATATATTTTCAGGATTTTTAACGTCTCCTTCCCTGTAAATGAAATCTTGCCCTTTCATCAGCCGTTTGCATTACTGTCTCAAACACAAGTAAGGGAAATGAAAATATACAAAATCAAACAAAACAAAACAGAACAGTATATTACTAAAGCTTGCAAATAATAGTAAAAGCAAGAGTCACATTTTTTTAACCCACTTTTTAACAACTGATCTGATTTTAATTTATGACTATTATTACGTTGGTGAGCACAAGGAACTCTGTTGTGCTGGGCATCACAGAAACGTGTAACAAAAAAACCCCAGTCCTTTTTCTGTATGAACTAACTAATGACTGACACCAGACAGCATTCATCCGAGAGTGAAAATCCAAAGGTAGCATAGCTGAATTACTAATGACGATGCGTCATCCCTCTCCCCAGAGCCTTGCTACTCGAGGTCTCCGATGTGGCTAATGTGCTGCCAACTTCTAATACAGGTTCCAGAAAAGCTCCGGGGAACAGCAATCTGCAAGCCTGATGTCTATATGCTAGTTAAGTTAATAGAGACTATAATAACAAATAGACCAAGTGGGCACACGTCTGAGAAGAGTCAAATTTCAGTTTTCATAAAATGAAGTCCTGTCTTACAAAATTAACCCAGTTCTTTGAATAGCTCAAACTGTGAAACCAGTGATGCAGTCAACGCAGCCTACGTGGATTTCCAAAAGGCTTTGAACACGTACTTCACCAAAGGCTTTTACAGAAACTAAGCACCCATGGCAAAAGAGGTCCCTGCACGGCAACGTAACTGATTAAAAGACATAAGGAAAAATTAGTGGTAAATGGTCAAGCCTGAATAGCGGAGGAAGCCTACCAGTGGAGTACCACGGGGATCTGCGCTGAGACCCGTTCCTCTTTCCATACCTGTAACTCACCTGGAAAGACAGCTGAGCACTGAACCTGCCAAGTTTGCAGGTGATACAGACTTAGGCAGGGCAGTAAGGATGAGGGCAAGCGGTGAAGAATCACGGGACCTTATGAAATGGAGCGACTAGACAATGAAATGGCAAATTAAATTCAGTGTGGGTAAGTGTAGAGTGATGCACATGGGAAAATATAACCTTAACTTCCCACGTACAGTGATGGGCTCTGAGATGAACATTACCGCTCCGGAGCGAGACCTTGGGGTTACAACAAATAGTGCCATCAAAATGTCAGCTCAGTGCTCAGCTGCCAAAAGAAAGCAGCCCAAATATTGGGTATTGTTAGGAACTGAACAGGAAGCGAAAGAGAGGCCACAATTATGCCACTTTGTAATGCCACCCAGTTCATACACTGTCCCTGCTTCCAGCTGGGAGGAGTTCAGGGGACACACTTCAGCATGAAGTATTTTGTGTTTACTTCTACTAAGGTAGGAGGAAAACAGAAAGAAGCTTAATGCAGAAGAGTGACCTATAATTAGGGGGATAAAGACAGCAGTTTTAACATTGTCTGCATCTCAGTTTCACAAGTTTTCTCTGAGACTGTATAAAAAATTCAAGGACACAGCCCCTTCTAGATACTTGCTGATAAACCATTCAAAAAAAAAAAAAAGAAAAAAAGAGGTTGGCAAATTAGACACATGCAACCAATGAGCTCTATTAAAAAGCATTACTGTGTATCACAAGCTTAGCTAATGCTAAATGCGCGAGCTTTACTAGTATTTGAAATAGCTGGCAAAAGACAAGTCTGAAGATTTGCCTTCACTCTAGCAGTACACAGCCAGCTAAAAATCACTTGGCCGTGCCATTTTGAAGCAACTAAAGATTTTAAGCCTTAAGGGTAAGCACAAGCACCCGCGAAAGGGTAAGTAGAAACAAATGAATCTAAAAATCTTTAAAGTCTTGCCTTTCTCACTGCTCTCTTCTCATTTTCTTTCCTACCAGCTAGCTTGTTCAAGGTGCCGCTGGAATCAGACTCCCTTGGTGCCTGAACAACACACAAATGTTTTTACCCACTGAGGTTCTGTAACGGGGAACAACTAAATTAAGTCTAGGTCTTCAGACTTCGAGCTAATCTCTACACATCTCTACTGAAACATCATCTACTTGCTTTCATGAGAAAGGATTTGCCTGCCTGCTAATGGACTGATACTACTCATATCTTCGTCTAATTGCATGAGCCATGAGACTGTCCCGGTTTTCATCTGGATGGTTAAATATCAGACATAGAATTTGTCTATCAACACTGGCTACGCGGAGTGTTCTCTCTACTTGCATAAAATACTGTCTATTCACATCACATGTGCCCACACATGTGTGTAAGAGAAATACACTACCACCACGATCTATAAACAATCTATACAGTAGCTTTGCCTGTCGTGTAATAGAATAAATACAGAACGGTAGGAAATATGTTGGAAGAAAAAACTGAATTGTGATGAATAATTATTTCTTAATTTTGAACTCATAGATGTGTCAAATATGAACGTAAGTGTTTTTCAACAAGAAATAAACCTATGCAGGGTATTCCATTAGTTTAAGCTGTTAGCTAAGAGCTGCTACAGGACAATGCAAATGGACTAATAATACACGTTCTAAAACAGAACAAATCACATATTATTTTCTGCCTTTGTTTTAGCTTTACATTTCATTAAAAAAATCACTTAGAAGTTATTTCAAGTCAAATGTTATAGTATTCCATTATACAATGAGGATTTTTTTCTTCTATTCTTTTCCTATAGCTGTAATTCGCTACCATTGAACTGTACTTGAAGTTTCTTTCTTTTTTGAAGGCATACTATTCAATTTGTCCCGTCCAAGCACATTTTTATGACAGGTCATGAAGGACACACAGCAGGAAGCGCTCTGGGAAAATAAGTAGTCCCGATTAACAAAAAAGCTTCTACAGGGAATATACAGCATGATTTTAATTAAAGTAGAATGAAGAAAGCAAAGTAAATATTAGCTGGTAGCAATGCACTAAGAATTTCAGTCCCTGCCAGTATGTGGAAGTTAATCGAACTGCTCAGAGAAATGCCTTCAGTGTTCCTAAAGCAACGCACAGAACTGGTGACGCTGTGACAGGCAGCAGACTGCACCCAAGGCAGGGACATCAACTCACTAACTACAGCTTGGCGGCCTTCCATCAGTCGAGACGACTTACGGTTCAGCACGACTACGTCTACTTTTGTTAACTGGCCAAAACCACGCAAAAATCAGGCGACCACCTCTTCCCTCTCTTTATTCTGCTGTTCGCTACAAATTAAGCCATCATCTGTCTCCTGAAGTGAGAGAAGAAACATTAATTAATCACAGAAACCCTTGGACCGCTAGATAAATCGTTCTCTTGACCCCGGGTTGGTTTCAAAGGGCAGGGCTGAGACGCTGCAGCTACAGCAGCTGCCTTCGAGCGCTGGCAGTAGCAATGGGCAGCTACAAATCAGCGGTGCAGAGCAGGCAAAGTGCAAAACGGTGGCCGGCCCCTTTAAAAGTCCTGACGCACCCTGAAACTTTAATTCCGTCACGCAGTTAGAAAACGCCGAATAAATGAAGTTTTTCAGAAAGTCATTCTAACCGAGCGCCTCATTGCAGATCTAATTACAAGCTATCTTTATAATGTACACCTGACGACATCGTGTAAAGCACTTCACTTTAAAGGTCAGGAGAACTAAAAGAACAATTTTGCTATTTATAGTAAAGGGTGAACTTTTCTTATTTGGCTGTTTAAGCAGCCAACCCTTGAGTTTAATGTAATTAGGGAGGGGATATTCAATTTACAGTATCCACAAGTAATGATAATTACACTGGTCCAAAAAAGCTGTTGGTAAGCATAAGAAACCTTTGTAATTACATCCCGTTTCCAAAATGACTCGAGCGCCGTGAACTCGAAGCATTTCAGCAAATGAAGGCCAAGGCACATAAAAGGAGAGCTACGGCGCTTTAAAAGCTGCGCTGTTTAACATAATGAGCCGCCCGACCGGAGGGAGATCGCAAAACGCGCTCCATAACTCACCCCGACAGCCCATACCATCTCCTTCCCGCTCACAAACAGCCATTAAGAAAAACATAAGCCGGCTCCCTCATCGCCTCCTTCCCGGCCCTCGTCAGCATCGCTCAGCTCCCGGCAGCCAGCCCACGTAACTCCACCGGGCTTCGGGAGCCAGGCTCGGGCTCCGGCTGCCGATCCTGTCACGTTGAGGAGAGTGTCGGTGCTGCGAGCAGGGAAACGTCGTCGTGTTTCGCGCCCCCCCCGCCGTCAGCCCCGCGCGCGCAGATTAGCCAGGTCAGCAATCCGCCAGGACCAAGGTGAAAAATAAACAAATAACCACGTTCACAGCAGCTGCAGCGATCGCTCTCCGGAAAATTATTCAGGCATTATGAGGGAGACGGTATTAAACGCTGCCACTTGCAGCTTCACGGCTCTCTGCGTATTCGCATCAGCCTGGGATGAGCACTTAAGGAGTATCATCGGAGAGCTGGCCCAGCTGAGCATCTTCCATTAAGTTTCTGTCTTAAAAGGAGATAGCAGGAACCTCTCTGCCTGATAGGCAAAAGGCTTGTCATAATTCATTAATAACACAGCCTTGCCCAGGTTTCCTTCAATGAGATCAGGCAGGCGGCCCACGAAGAAAACGCTGAGTGAACAGCAACTTCTCCAGAGACAATGCAATAAACTTGCCACTACTTGGCATCGGCTGGTGTCTGAGACGGGGGTGGCCAACGCTGTTCGACAAGACCTGTCAGAGCCCCTTAAGGGTCCCAGCGAAGAAACCCACAAAACAAACAGTAATTCCTCAGCAGGATACGATTCACTGCTTGGAAGTGAAAACTTCATGCTTTAGCTGCAGAGATAAATGTACTCGTCTGCTTTTGCGACGCCCAGGGCAAAGCTGGCAATCTACTCTGATCAGCTGTTTGCGTCCACAGGCAAAGAAGCTAGAAGAGGTGAGGTAAACTACAATATCAGATTATTGCAGAAATTAACAGGACTATCACAACTCTGCCATCAGATTTTAAACTCATCTGAAGCCTCATTTCCTTCTGAGTAGGAAAAATAGAAAATACAATTGAAGTTATCTGTTGGGTAAGGAAACAAGCTCAGGCTAACTATCAAGACAAAGCATTAGGATGGCATCAAAGCAGGGAGGGCAGAACACCACTTTTTTTTTTTTTTTTCTCTATAGCGCACATCCATTCGTACAGAGCTAAAACGCACCCGTTGTGTTTGAGTCTTACGTACATCCTCTTACGAGATCTGTTCATCATGAAGAAATGAAGAAGAAATGTACTCTCTTATTGGCATTTGATTCAGTAGCATTTCATATACACAACATTGCTTCAAATGACAAAATAATCTAGTAATACAGTAACTACCAGCCAGCTCAACGTACAGCATTTGTTACGATCCGAGGTTTAAACAGTCTTTGGCATAAAAGCTAGTACTACAAATTTCATATTTGCTGCGACAGGGTTTCCAGGTTTGCATTCGATTTTTAAAAGATGCTTTATCATCACGTGACAGAGACAGTCCAAACACATAAATTAATTTTGTACATTTAGAAAAAGCAATGAATGTACTGAAGATGGCTAATTATTGATTTTAGAACATCTGTGTCACAAAATCATCTTTTGCAATAAAGTAGGTTCAGGTAATTTGCAAACAGCGTAATATTATTGCTTCCCTAAGCTCCTTTGTGTTTCACTTAGGCATGATAATTTATTTTGAATGTAATATCTGTCTTTAAAACTATGGTCTATAAGCATTATTAGAAACAGCACTATTAGCATGTCTAGAGATCGCTGTATGCCAGCAGAATGCAACTGATTGAACAGAAATCAATAAAGGTATTTAATGACTTCATGAGAAAAATAAGTGACCCTCACACCCTTAATGGATTAACGTCACTTACGTGCAACACACTGCATAAAGCTGACACAGAGCCACTCAAAGCCGCATCACTTTTCGTATGAGTGCCTTAAAACCTTATCAAAGGGAAATTGTGTTTTAATGCTATTTCAGATGTCATTTTTGAGAGGATTTTTACAATCCCATTTCATAAAGAAGAAAGCATGATCTGAATTGTTACAAGTAGCTTTTGTCATTGGCACATGTACTAGGTCACCCTCTGAAGCGAGCTGGTGAAATGAAATCCTGAACACAGGAGGAGGATAACACTTTGAAACATTACTCAAACAACTTGTTTACCGTCGGCGCTCGTCTCTGAATACACCTTTATCTATATATCCGAATCTTTAATTAATTACCAACAGCATGCTTTGCTAGGGAAGGGCAACCGCTCCTCACAGTCAGTCCTACAGCGTGAGCCAGACGGGACGCGCAGCTCCCCGAGAATCAGAATGGGAGGAGGGAGATAATCTAAACGAAAGACTACAGCGCCATTAAATGAATGCCTGCCTCTCAACCACTGAGATCATCAGATCTCTTAAGAATATGGCGCTCTCTCGGTTCATCTTCAATATACAGCTTTTGTATCTCATTTTACATCTATTCCCCGAAAAGCAACGGTGGGTCACAGCAAACCGTTCCCTGCTCTCATGCCTTCATTTTTACTTTAACAGACTACATCCAAAAAGATGCAGTATCTACTAGGTATCTCTTTAGTGACATGAAGGCTCCTTTTTGGGAAAGAAGCAAGTCGTATTAAAGACGTCAATATGCACTGTCTAAGCAGGCTTTGCTATCACCAGGCTGCATTTACAATTCCTTTGGAGTAAACCCAAACGTAACTGAGGGGAGCTGATGTTGGAGTTTCTTGTTCTATTTGCCATATTATCTACCACAATTTTATGCTCAGCACAAAGAAAAAATGAAAGAACTAAAAAAATAAATATCTTTTTCCTAAAGATAACCTGGTCCCAGCTTTCATATGCCGTTTTCACCTGAATAGGAAAAAAAGGCGTTCAGATAAAACAAGGGAGCAAATACAAAAGCTTTTTATGACTGACTTGAACATTTCCTTATTCCTCCCCAAAGGATATGAAAACTCCTCCAGTAAATGTAGCATCATAATTGGCTATAATTGACTCCATCCTTCAATTTTTAAGGCAATCTATAAAATATGGATTGTTTTGTCAACCGGGAGACAATTTTGTGACACCACACTGTTTATCTCGTTACAGTGATCTCAGCTGCACTCGATATCATTTGTTACCCCTCCGACTACCTCATTTGTGCTGTGATCCTGGACCTCTCCACATTTAACGCACTGCACGCTCGTTAGCTGTAATACCAAACATTTTGCGTGCTACCAAAAGGCATTACTTGCTGAAGATCGTTGTAAGAGGGGATAACACTAGCAATGATATGGTGGCAGGTGAAGTATGGCCATCGTATTCGAGCTCTGTTCCACCACACCAGCGTACTCCGTGCCATCCTGTCATTAGTCCATCTCACAGCTTAGTGCACGTGAATCAGATGGGATGAGGGACAACAAAAATCAAAGGTTTAACTGCTTTGCTGCAGTTTTTCCATCACACGTGCTGTTCTACTGCATTTGCAACATTTAGCGCAAACTGATAACACTCTGGCTGTACGAACTCTTAACCACATCATGGGAGTTTGGCAACAGACTCTTATATCACAACAATATGATGACTTTTGAATGGGACTGACGGCATCTGGCCATTTCTATTAGCTGTTTCAAACACAGAGTCGGAATAATGGCATTGGCTTCTCTTTTTTCCCTATGTCTTCCAATAATCATTTTTATTTATACATCTCTCTATGTGCTGCAATGCTTCAATTGAAAACTAAGGTAAGTAGAAGGAAGATAAAAACTAAAACCTAAAAAGATGCAAGTACCGATAGCCACAAAACTGCAGCAAATGATTGATAGAAACATCGATGTAATCCTGTCCATAGCAACAGTTTAATTATGAGCATCTTGGCAGCGAGCCTGCTCTATGTGTTGATTTTCCCCAGCAGAGAATGCCATACAATCCATCTTTGTGTTATGCGCGACATGACTACATGGAGAGGCCAATCAAAGGGGAACGAGGAACAGAGAAGTTGTACTAAATTACTGGGGTGATACAGGAGTGAGTACGTTGGCCATGAATAATTTCACTCCCGAGGATAAGCAAGCCTGAGGGAAGGGAAGGGTAGGAAAAAATACTAGGAGGGCGCTACCCACAAGAAAATAGTACTGTAGCCCTTAATTACAGTGATTACAGCATACACCATGAATACTCCTCTGTGATGAACGGCATGGATTCCTGGTACCCATCTTAAAGTGCCCTTCTCAAATTCTTGTTCCCAGGATGATGGCTGTGTTGTCAACAGCGCTGACGGGATCAGAGAAGGACCCTGCAATCCCAGGCAAGGGGGTCCCCACCAGGGCCACGGGGCTACGCCGGACGCTCTAAAACAAAGCTTGCCAACAGGAGCGGATCTGCTGTGCGGAGCAGCTGCTGCCAAGAGCCCGACCGCCACGTGATTCATATTTTAAGGGTTTCACTTTGGGCTAGTTCCAGCGTGGTCCTGGAACACGTGGGCAGCTGAGGATGGGCAGAGCCCTTCTGGAGTGCGTTTTCCAGCTCAGCATCACCCAAGCAGGCACCAGCGCCTGGGCTCTGATACCATGCCAGCAGGCAAAACCAAGTGGGGTAAGCCTGGAGATTTGCTAAAAGGCTGCACTCCTGACCCACACAGAAATATAACTAGAGCAGACATCACAGGGGAGGTGTAACATCGGCGGTGAGGTCCAGAGTTCACTCCAGCAAAGGCGAGGGCAAGGACGCAACAGTGGCAAGTTTGTATGAGGGGTGGAAGGGGCAGGGACCTTAAGAGCAAAAGGCTTAGGAGGTTTTCAATAAACGGTGAATAATGACAGTGACTGTTTCTCAAGACACTTGCAGGTAATTTCCAGACAGAAACAAAAAAAATAGAATAGACTCATATTTTATAATTAACCTTACTTCCAATTTCTCTGTTGAAAAGTGTTAAAAAAACCACAAAACAAAACAAAAAACCCAATCAAGTTATGATGCAATGAATGAACTCTATTCAACAAAATGAAAACAACAACATATTTCAGTCTATATGCAACTGCAATCTACAGTATTTATTTACACACAAAAATGTCCCTTAAATTCCAGACCTATTTTTTGAAGGAACATTTAGGAAAATCTCTCTGAAATACCAAAGCAGCAGTTTAAGATTATACTATCTTCTCTTTATTTTAAGGAAACGTTCTGGTAATTTTTAAGTGTGTGAACAAAGGTTTTGTGAAATCCTGCTAGGCTATTACATGTGGTAAGAAAACCATCAATCATTTCTTCAGGCTGGTGTCCACATTCACAACTTAACTCAATAAAGACTGGTTTTAGTTTCTATTAAGGTATGAATATTTTATATATGCAACTACATAAATCAATTAAAATACTCATATATGTATATACATGGATCATACCATGTATACGCTTCTTTGAAGAACACGCTGAAAACAATTTAGAAATTTGTAATAATGGCACTCTAAAAATGAGCTTCCTAAAGTTTACAGAAATTACAAGAGACATATTCAAATCAAACACATAATTCTGAACTTTTAAGAGTTAACCTTATGCCACACAACTGTTGCTCCACCCTACATTTTTTATTTGCAGATGTGTGACTATTTCCATCTCCAGGACACTGTGGCTGCATCACAACATGAAAACGTTTTTGTTTTTTTTTTTTTAAATACCAAATTTATGGGCGTGTTCTACTTATTGTGCATTATCTGCCTGAGAAATTGCTTTTAAACACAAAGTGTTAGGATCTAGGAGATTCTACTTTACCTTCGCTAACTCTTCCTCATTAAAATTTGCTGAAAACACTGAAGAAAGGGATTATTTTTTTTTTTGTGTGGGTACAAGCTGATATTCAGTTCATTACATTATAAAAATCTATTAAATCACAGAACTAAAACTGCATTAGTTGTTTAAGCTTTGAAAGCCTAAGATGCTCATCTCCATTCTTCCAGATACGGTCATTTTTAGCTCGAAATTCAGGTCTCATATTTTAGCTCAGAGCACTCAAGAGGTACTCTGGTTTTCTAAACAACATACTAAGACATGTCCATGCTTGATAAAAAGTCCTTTTGTGTATCATCTCATTTTTTTTTTCAGTGCCAAACATTCTAGTTTGCCAACAGTAAAAATTTCATTGTTTGATCATCTCTTTACTGTAGAGATTCTCCCATAATAAACACGTCTTCTAAAATACTTATGTGACTGTACTGATCCAATGATTACCTGAATAGAACGCCCAGCTGATTACATTGAATATTCAGTTAACTTATTTACCCTTCAACAGCTAGAGAATACAACGAAAGAGAAACCCACAGGAACTCCTGGTAAAGAGATTTTGTCAAGACATTAATCAAAGCTAGAGGAATGGGAACAGTTACATCACTCCTCAGTAAGTTCACCTTGCTATTTCCACAAAAAGGTCATTTGCAAAGTCTTCAGAAAAAAAGAAAAACGACAATTCACTGTGTCATGCCAGGGTTTGGGGAGTGACGGAAAACGTGAGTCTGCTCTCAGACACACGAAAATACAGAGCACATACAGTGCTTCTGATGCACATCTTTTAGTTGCACGTTTTATTTGTGAAAGAGAACTTTTAAATACAGGAGTGACTTGCTTTGTGAAAAACACTGTATTTGGAAATGCTGAATGGCAGCTACCACACAGAGGACACAGAAGTTTTGCAACTAACAAAATAATTCTGAAGTCCCAATGCAATCGCAAATTAAACAAACATATTTTTTTCATGAACCAAGAACTAAATTATCAATTACAGAATACCTGAAAGATCTTAATGACTACTAAAGCTGACATTCAAGTTTGTGGCCATTTAATCTTTTATTACTTCTGGTGCATTACTTTAGATCAAAGCACACACATCCGGCTGAAAGTATTTTTGCCCTAAGATCTGTATCACAACTCTTTTTCCCTAATAGAAAACCTAAATAAAAAAAAGCCTCGAGATGACTACGTATGAAATCTCAAAGAGAAGAGGATGATTCACCATTTAAGAAGTCTTAGCTAGCAGAAAAGGTAGCAAAAATCCTCTAATTCATAACAGTTACTATGGCCAATCTCCCACTAGGCAGAGTTGGGAAGCTGATGATACACAAGCCTTGTGGAGGACATCCAGTAATACTCCGCCCAGAGACATGCTCCTGACAATCTTCGCTGCAGACGGACACACAACTGTCCAGTTACCAACCGCCTATCTAACTAGAAACAGTGGCTCAAAGTACAGTGGCAGTTCTGTGAGAAACAAGGTGCTACTCCACGTAAAGAACTGCAGTTCAACAAGGCCAAGTGCCGGGTCGTGCACTTGGGTCACAACAACCCCATGCAGCGCTACAGGCTTGGGGCAGAGTGGCTGGAGAGCTGCCTGGCAGAAAAGGACCTGGGGGTGCTGGTCAACAGCCGACTGAATACGAGCCAGCGGTGTGCCCAGGTGGCCAAGAAGGCCAACAGCATCCTGGTCTGTATCAGGAACAGTGTGGCCAGCAGGACTGGGGCAGTGACCGTCCCCCTGTACTGGGCACTGGTGAGGCCCCACCTCGAGGGCTGTGCCCAGTTTTGGGCCCCTCACCACAAGACAGACACTGAGGGGCTGGAGCGTGTCCAGAGAAGGGCAACGGAGCTGGTGAGGGGTCTGGAGCACAAGTCCTGTGAGGAGCGGCTGAGGGAGCTGGGGGTGTTCAGCCTGGAGAAGAGGAGGCTGAGGGGAGACCTTCTCGCTCTCTGCAACTCCCTGAAAGGAGGGTGTAGCCAGGGGAGGTCAGGCTCTTCTCCCAAGGAACAGGCAATGGGACAAGAGGAAACGGCCTCAAGTTTCCCCAGGGGAGGTTTAGATTGGATATGAGGAAAAATTTCTTTACTGAAAGGGTTGTCAAGCATTGGAACAGGCTGCCCAGGGAAGTGGTGGAGGCACCATCCCTGGAGGTATTTAACAGACGGGTAGACATAGTGCTTAGAGATATGGTTTCGTGATGGTTTTTGTCAGAGTCAGGTTGATGGTTGGACTTGATGATCTGAAAGGTCCCTTCCAACCTAGGTGATTCTATGATTCTATGACATTTTCTTCAAAAAAACCCCAACATAAAAATAAAAAGCCCCATGTGCTAGTAACTCCCAGTGCTTAGGTTTTATTCATTGCTGTATTTAGAGCCTTTCTCCAAAGTCTCAGAGACCAAACGGAGCATGCAGAAGATGTTTCACTTTTCATTGAAGCAGTGGAGGGACTTCAAGCTTGGGAGGGTTTCTTGAGTGACTGTCACCCACCACACGCTTCTGATTACACTGCCTGGGTTGGTTTTGATTAAAAGGCTGAGAGGTATCATAGCTCAAGTAAGCAGGAGACAATTGTCGTAGCTGACAGATGAACATTGATTCAAAACTAACCTGCAAGACACCTCTCAAACCACGTTAATTTAAGTCTGACGGTGAATACGAAGCTTCTTATTAGGGACGCACTTTGAACCCACCCAACGAAGGGCTTCACTTACTTCCCCCTGCCAGCACAGGTGACACTTTCCGGGGCAACTCTTGGTTTACAAGATTAACCCTTTAGAAAATAAGTACTTTGGAAGCAGCAGAAGGGACAGATTTACATTTCCAGATGATCGTTCCACAATTAAACATTGGTATATGAAAAAGCTGTTGCCTAATTTTAAAACTTGAAGTACTAATACAGCATGTCCACTTATCATATAAAATATATCAAGTGTATTTTGGCATAGAGCACAGCTGAGATTCTCAATAATAAAACCCAGTTATTTTGGACCACATTTGTACAGAAAGCTTTTCACAGTTATTTACGTGCACTTGAATTAAATATTAACATAGAGGGGAATGTTCTCAATAGGCTATAGTTGTCTGAACAATCTCTGATCATTTCTCCAGTAGAGAGGACTGCAGCACAAACAGAAGAAAAGCTATTTGCAAGAGCCAGTCTATTTCTACAATTCGACACAACGCCAAATGTGCAAACCAGTAGCATCCTGGGATCAGTTTAACTACCTCACTGCAGTACCGAGCGCAGGCTATGAAGCCGTGCTTCTCATTACCTTAGGCACTGTAGTGACCTCACGTAGATGCATTACGTTTGATTTGGGCAGCAGCCTGGGTACCTCTAAACCAAATTCTTTGTGGATTAAACAAACACGTATTTGGATCTACTGAGACAGGCAGTATCTGGAGAAGCAACATCAAAACATACATGTTCCAAGATTTACAAATGAAACTAGCTAAATTAAAGTAACAATCCTACAATAAAACATATAAATTAATAAAATTAATTTAAAAAAAATCAAACCTGAATAATGGAATTATTTCATTTACTGCAGTTATTGCATTAAATGAACAAATAATTTTTTATAAGAACTAACAATATCAGAGCTTTGGACCTTGTTTAAGCACTAGCCCCTAAACAACATGGTATCATAAAGCTCCGTCTGAACTGAAAGCGTTCCAGCTCACCACTGAACACGAAAGGATCAGCTCATCTCCATTCTAAAACAAGTACTTAGATTGAGGGTCGCATGCCAATTATGGAAGCCTGCTAAAAATACATCTGATTAGATAATAAGCTTTTCTTCTTCCCCTTCACAATCAGATATGGATAAAATAAGCCATTCCTGCTCTCTTCAAGACATTCCATCTTACAAATTTAAATTCAAATACAAATTTGAAACGCAAACCTCATGTTTGAAAAGTACACGTCTGGGATGTGTTGGGCAGAAAAGGCATTTCATAGGCTACAAACTATTATATTGCGACTGTGCTCAGAAAAAAAAATATCTGAGCCTGGATCCAACCATTCCTACATTACTTGACTATATTGTCAAATTGGGAAAATGGTAAAGGAGGTAACAGATATCCTTTAAAAATACTGAAAGAAAACAAGCTTAAACAGTATAGTACTTAAGCAGTATGCTTGTTGCTATTTCTGAATTTTAATTGTGCCTCTGGAAGTCGGTATATTTGACAAGATTAGTCATTGATTTGTTTTGGCTCCATTAATGTCAATGTAGCGTTGGGTTTTTTTAAACGACACGCTTATTTGCCGGATACCTATCCACTTCAGGCCTTTTTGCAAGCCTGGTTTACCATATGGCCAGTCAAGAAGGTAAATCTTGGAAAAAAAAAAAGGGATTACTTTCTTTTTCTTCATCAGGCTACGAAGCCTGCCTGCTTCTGCTCATTCATCTCCCTTAGTGCTGCAAGCCAGAACGTGACAGTTTACTTTTGAGTCCTCGTTAGTTTGGATTGACCATCTTAGGCAGAGTGTAGTCTGAAAATACTTTGCATTTTAGATATCTACAGTCCATTCAACAGAAGCCGACATAAGTTCTTCAAAGGCTTAACAAATTATCCTTAAAGAAGTCTAACTGGAAAAAAAAAAAAAAAAATCATCTTCCTAAACTACAAAAGCCAGGCATAAAACTATGAAAAGACTGGAAAGGAAAAGCTTCAAAAGCAGCGCCGCCTCAGTCACAAGCAAACAATTCTTCCTCTGTTCTGCAGACAGACTTGAGGTCCCATTTTATATATAAACACATCCCATATTCCAGTCAGCAGTTCAACTTTTAACAAAGTTTCTTAACACAATAATCAGGATAAAAATATTGGATAATCAGAGTAAAACTACAGTATCAAACTATATTACTAAAACTATATTATATCATGAGTTTGATTTCTGTTTTCACAGATTTCTGCTTCATCTTATCTTATGTGCTCCAAGATCTCATTTGTGCTCACACAGATTATTTTCTTCTAACCAGTTAACTGTAGCTTTGTTCACAAGACTGGATAACAGTTTTTTCCAACTTAAAAAAAGAAAAAAGGAGTCCTGGGGCACGTGGGTGTGAAGCACAGACAATGAAAACCAAAAAAAAAATAATACAGTGAACCAAAATGTAAAATGAAAAACTTGGTTTGTTTCTATCTTGATTTTCATTAATGTAACTAATATTCTAAGTCTTCTAAGTGTGTCTCAATCCCACATTTTCTTCCATGTGGGCAGATCCGTGTGCCTGCAGGGAAATCCATTTAATTCAGTGTGTTACACAAGGCTGTAGCTATTTGCAGATGTGCTGTCTATATTTTTTCTTTCTTTTTATCAATGCATTTTAAAAAAAATAGTAAAAACTGCAATACATAACAGAAAAACCTTCCTGTCCTCCCCTTCCCCAAGCCCACCACCCCTGCCTGTTTTAAAGCTGGGCACTATGAACTTTCCATTTACTCCCTCCTCAAGCCATTTGCCAAAGATCTCTGGATTCATGAGGACTAGCAAACCACTTGCAGCACTAGGGAAAATTCTCAATCGCTACTCTTGTGAAAGAGTCTAGTGAATTTTAAGGACTGTGTATTTTGAGAGCAGTTGTAATTACTCCAGGTTTAAATTGGTACTCTCAGTCTTTAACCCTTCATTCTGACAGGGGTGGCTTTGCTGGGAAGCTCATTGCTTCCTTTTACTTTCTCTGGTAAGTAAGTTCAGCATCTAGTCTGAAAAAAAAAAAAAGTATTTTTCAGTTCAGGAAACTTACATGCATGAGAAAAATACTGTTAGACAGAACCATTTCATTGCCATTAAAATCCCTGAAGCAATAAACTAGAACCACAGAACTTAGCTCTGTTCAAGTTAGAGAGGCACAGAGGTCCAGATAGACTTTAATGCAACATACTGAACACACTAGCTTCTACCAACACAAATTTGAAAATCTGTACGGCAAAGTTGTCAAAACTGAAAACAAAGGTTCAGGTTAGCTGGATTCAAGTTCAGGTTCCCCGGGCCTGATCAGCTCTGCTTACAGCCTTGAGTGGAAAAGGCAGCAACGCGTCTTGTTACACTGAAAAACAACTTTAACACAATTGACAAAAAAGCCAGGTATTACAACAAAGCAGCCTATAATTTTAGAAAAATAACACACTTTACATTTATCTACCTGTGAATCATTATTTTCACTACTGAACAACATTGTGCAAGTGGGAAAAACCCAAAAAGTCCGGCAGCCTGGAGCAGTTCCAGCCCCGACACAGCCTGATGCCGGCCCCCGTGGCGCAGGTGTGGGGCCATTCCGGCTGATGCCGCCACGCGAGGACCGTTCCCCGAAGCCACAAGAAGCCAGCGAGTGGCCTGCAGCCATCCCATAACCCTGACAGACAACGCCGATATCAGATAAAATAAGGTGACTGTTAGTGCAGCCTCAATAGATCGTAACAAACACGGATGGGCACTGCTAAAAGCATGAATATGAAATTGCAGTAGTACCCTCTCTTCAGAGGGTAGCTTTGATAAAAAGAAATATCTTTTCCTCTTTTCCCCACTCTTTTCTTTTCCTTCAGTAAAACAGAATTCAAACAAATAATCCCATGCGTTATATCCAAAAGTATGGAAAATGCTTTTGTTTTTAAACATGCCTGCTTTGGTATACAGAAGGAAATTAAGCAATGTTATCCTCTCATTTATAATTCCCCCAAAACATCAAAATGGTTCCCTACACAGATGCAAACAGAAATTTTGCCTCAACCTTTGAAACTCAGTCTCGTGTGACCTCTCTAAGCAGAGATTTAAGTATTACGCAGGGAGATGCTCCGACAAATATATGAAATGAATTCACCAGCATCCTTTTCTCCACCTCAGCATTTCGCTGGGGTTTCCGAAGGAAACAGACAAGTGCACACCCCACATCACCACCACCTCGTCAAAGGTAATCTGCAACAGCCAGGTAAAACGGGATTACTTTTTGCTTTGATAAAGTCCAAAGGAAAGAGGAGAGAAGTGAGGCTAAAACTATGTCACATGCTTCAAGAACAGATATTTTACTTTAGCTCCATTTACTATAATTTTATGCCACTGCATTTAGAGCGCTTAAGTATCAGAGTACAAAAAATGGGGGGGGCAAAGTGGAGGAAGGGAGAAAATCCAACTGTGAAGCTCCAGTTATGCAACAACATTAAACACGCTTGGGTTTTTTCCTACAGAGTAGGCATCCATTTCTGGGCTGATCAACCCAATACCACATATCCTGAAACGATATTTTGTAAATCTCTAGCTGCAGACAGTATGCATTTTGAAATGCCCCTGTACTGAAAAAATATCTGCAATGTTGTAATACTCCTATCCTGGTTTTTGCTTCAAACCTCTCTTTCCAACAAGGGATTTAAAAAGTCCTGAATGCTATACTTAAAGGCTCCTTAATTTTGGAGGAGCCACTTCACTTGTAAAGCTTTCTGGTGACGCTACAAAGATGTGCACTCCAAAGCGTTTCCTCTGCGATCAGTTTGAAATATCTCAGAAATATTCCTATTCGCCCATTTAAAATATATTGACTCTAAATGTAATCTAATCAGCATTAAAAATTATTTTATATAATTTAAATCTAAACAAAGCATTTCAAAATTATCTTTGGGAAACGTTTCCAATGAATTACAATGAAATTGGGGTTTTTTTTTTTATTAACAATCATGAAAACTTTGAAGACTTGTAGTTTGTCCTGATTTTTAATGGAAATATTCCTCCTGAAATACTTTCTTTAGTCCTATTCAGAATATTTATGCAGATTATTTCTGTTGCCTGATGAGCATGCAACATACTTCAAATTGTAATGGAGAAGGGGAAAATGAACCATGGCACAGTCTGCTTCGAAGTACATACCTCAGGTACACAGTTAAATCCCAGTTAAGTCGTCTGCCTCTGCTCCTGCTAGGACGGTGACTCGGGTGAGAGCTATAAAAACTTGTATATGCTTACAATGGGAATTTCTGTGCCCCAGTGCAGGAATGGTATCCAAAAAAATCCCGACCTTACGTGCCTGAGAACTCGCAGAGGTCCACTTTTTCACCAGCAAAGCTGCAAGAGTGTCTTGAATTCTGCTGCTGAATATCTCAGCATTGTCTTCTCTTATTCTTACTGAATATACTGCATCTCCAGGCCATTCGCTACCCACAAATGAGACTGGCCAAAATCCCTTGAGGCTCTCAAGTTGTAAGAAAGCTCCGACTGCCTAAGGCCATCGTCAGACTCGATGCCCTGGATGCATCACCCCTGGATGGGGTGAAGGGGTTATTGCTCCCAGCTGCTCGTCACCGGGGGGAACATCGCCCCTCAGCATCACAATCACACACTTGTTTCCAAACCCCCTGACATCAAAATGAAAGGCTAAAAAGGCTTTGTTATTGGAAACGCGGGCGGGAACGGGGACTGTCCAGGCAGGTCAGGTTAGGGAGCAGCTACCTGGGCAGTTTGCTGGCATGCATGGCAGGAAGGCTGGGACAAGCAGGTGGCAGCAGAAACCCCTGAAGTGGCTCAGCTGCTGTCAGCGGGGCTTGTCTGACCCCAGCCCTCACTTGCCAACAACACAGAGTTCAGCACTATTCCCTGTTCCTTCAAATCAGCACCAGGAGAGGAAACACGACCCTGTTTAATTATTAAAAGAAATCCTTTTCCTCCTAATAGAAGCTGTGGCACGTAGACAGTGCTAAATGCAAGATCTGTAGGACCTTAAAGTGACAATAAGGCAGCACGTCCCTGCCACCAACTGCAGAGAGCAGTGCCAGTGACGGGAGAGAAACTAAGGTTCGGGGCAGCTTAGCCTCCCATCTTCAAAAGGCTTAGGTAAACAGTATACCTGCAAAAGAATCAGGAAAGTAACCTGGATCGGAATCCTGGCCCACTCCCTAAATCAGAATTAATCTCATTTTTATTCTTCCATTTTTGCAAGAACGTAAAATTTTTATGTAGTTAATCCTCATTAGAATTAGAAAATATGAATAAACTGGTAAGCACCAAAGTCGATGTTAACAAGTATTAACAGTGTTAAAACATACTTGCACTATTATGTGATAATTCCATATTTTATTTCTTAAATATGAGATTCAAAATCTTTACAGACAGGCTACAATTACGACCAACTATCTGTCAAGATCAGAGGTACACGGAAAGGTTATTATTTAATGTCTATAGCAATTTTTAATGCAACACTTCCCTAAAAGTACCATATGACTTTTTGTTCCTGTGGTTATGGTATTATGCACAACATGGCCTAGAGACACTAGAAAATGCCGTAAATCTGTATCCATGATGACTGTATGCATAGAACAGAACAGAAAGAGGAAAAAAGAAAAGAGAAAAGGAAGGGAATAAAATAAAGATATAACTGTGAAAACTCAATTATACATTCCAACAGAATAAAAGCTCCCAAACTTTATCACAAATTGATCAGGGAGATGAAATAACATCTCAAAGACTATTATATAACTTATCTAACCACCGTATAAGAGCAACAGATATCCATATTACACCAGGCATTCTCGAAACTTACTTGTACTTGAAAATTAGGGTACATTCAGTCACCATTTCCCATACAGTAAGATAATTTTTTTTCCAGTAATTACCTGAAAATATGGCAGCTGGGATTTGAGCAACTGAAATCATACTTTTGCTGCCGAGAATTATCAGACCAGAAATTCAATGTATTGCTAGAAAACTCCCACACTCTCTTTGGGCTGTAATACTGCAGCAGCTAGGGAGTTTTGACAAAACAGGCCCATTATTATTTAATTCCCAGAAAATGCAATTTGGAAGATGAAAAGAGGACAAAGAGAGAAGGGGAAAAAGCCACAAAGGTTTGGTAACTATCTTGAGATTACTTTATAGCTGTTTTCCACCCGAGAAGCAGATATAGCTTCAAATATTTTGTGAAGCTAATACGGAAATGGTTGCTAAAATGCGCTTTGAAATAAAAACAACTTTACAAAACAAACTGTTGTTCCCCTGTAGGCAGCAGCTCCTCTCGACACCTCCGATAATCCTACAGCGCTTGTTCAATAGCCCTTCTCTCACCTTTGAGCAGGAAGCAAATTGTGAAGTTGAGCGGCACCGTTATGGGACACTACCTGCTGTGCTATCAGCCGACTTTAACAAATAATTAGAGCCGCCTGCAGCCATCCAGGACCGTAAAGCTGCCGACGCACCAAGTCATGTCGGTGACACTTCCCACTAGCGGCTGCGATGCTGAGAAAGGGGCAGTTTCCAGACTACTGTCCTCTCACCTTGTTCAGAGCATGTTTCAGTCGCACTAGTTAAAATAACATTGGTCCCTGAGGTCTCACTGACCCTGGTAATGCCACTCTTCTCTACGGCAGTGCAGCTGAATGCGTAGCAGTAGCAACAGTGGGAGTGAAACTGTCTTTACGTAGAAGGGGACAAGTTTTTCTGTTCATTAGTCCGTATGAGTTGCACCAGCATCTGAAGCACTGCATTTATTTGCAGCATCTAAAGCACAGTCTAACGCGTACAGAATCTATTGCCAAAGGTCACGTTATGATTCTTACTTTTAATGAGCATGAAGTTGCTCAGCCCTCTAGGGTAGCATTCCTTCAAAGGAGCCATTCAAGTCTACTGTGCCCAGAACACAGGACCTAATTCACTCCTAGCCCTAAGTGTAAGTGCATTTTAAAGTCCTGTTAATTTAATTTCACCCACATACCAACAGATTAGAGAATTTAGTGACTCAAGCGCTACGATGAATCTAGAAAACAACTCTGGAAATAAGTTTTCAGCATCGGTAAAGGTTCTGGTAAAACTCCTGTCAAATTTCTGGTTTATGGCCATTGTTAACATTCACAACCCAGGAGATGGGAGAAAAAAAGTAGAATCACACAGAAATATTTCTGATGACAACTGCTGATGCTTGTTTTCTTTATTTTCTGGCCTCAACTTTTTCTTCTTCTTCAAAATAGCTGACAACTGAAAGTGTCTTTCACAATTTCAGATATACAACTTTCTCTGCAGGTTTCTCTGACAAGGATTTTCCTCTGTGCAACATATTTTGGCTTACTCAGAGAAATCGTCTCATCTACTTGCATTTTAGTGTGAATTTCTCAGACAAGCTGCTCATTGAATTTTCCACGCAAAGCAGAGCATCAGTCATCAGAATAAAATAAATTCATTCAAATAGAAAGTAAAAAAAAAAAAAAAAAAGATGTCAAAGGATCAGTGCCATGCACATCAAAGTGTCTTTTTTGAGTACAGAAGTAGTCAAATGTTGGTCAAATTTTAGAAAACACAACGCAAAGTAAATTCTAGGAGCATTCTTACAGAGGTCAGAAGCGCAGCAAATTACTTAACGGTTGCACTGCATCATGATAGTAGTCTGAAATACAAAGATGGTAGATAAAAATACAATCAAAATTTTGTGCTCGTAGCTTAGCAGAAAGGTTCAATAGCAATATTGAGTGGAACATCAGAAAGTGAAAAACAGTATCTCAAAAATACAGGATAAAAAGTCAGAATGCTGGGAAAGACCTGCAGCAGGGAATGAATTCTAGTCCTGGGACACTGTTACGCAAACGTTCTCATCAACAGACAGGAGTGGGCAGCCAGAAATCCTCCTGACAAAATCAAAGATACAGAAGCAGGAGAAAACTTGCACTAATTTTGAGCGTGCATCATAAGAAGCTGTGGTTGTATTACTGAACCCTGCATATATGTCCTCTAACACGTTTTTTAAGCTTTCTCAAACAAGGCTAGAAAAGACCACACATATATTTAAGAATAACTTACGAAACAGAAAAGCCAGAAGATCCAATACACAGTAACACAGGAAAAACCGAGCACAGCTTTGCGCTGGCCCTCAAAAGCTAAAGAATACAGAAAACACAGTACTAATATTTCACCCTGTGGAGACAGGTTAAAAAAAAATAAAAAAATCTTCAGTACATACAGATGTTGCCAGAGGACAAATTTAGCTCCTTTTTGCAGCAAAGTTCCAAGATCTGTACTTGCACTTCTCCATTTGGGTCAGCCAGTACTCTTTGGGATATACTAAAGCTTAGTACTTTTTCAATACATAGTGACCCAGATGGCAGAAGAGCAACGCACTGACTGCCAACACAATCGAGGCTGCAATGACGTTCAACACCAAGAAAAATGTGAAGAGTAGAGGAACCTGCAAGTAGTAGACACATGAAACTGTACAAAACCAGATATTAATCTCCCATGATTTAAATCCTTTATTCAGAAAAGAAATAAGACCGCGAAGGGGAAACGCCTTGTTTTGTTGAGGTTTAAACCATTTTAATGATGCAGTCTAGAAGGCTAGCAACAACAAAGAAACGCCAACAAAAACCCCAAACCCAACCAAACAAAAAGTCAAACAAAAAAACCCCAAACCAAAATACCAGAAACAAAACCCCCAGAATTCAGATACCACAAAGAATAATGAATTATGAAAGCCAGCTCGTGCTAAGTCAAACAGAATCCAAACAGCTCACACCCAGAATATTTTCCTGCAAGACTGCAAAAACGCTTAAACTAAAAGCAGTTCCACTATGTCTGACTCACTAAAAAAAGACTGAGCTTCCCATTGCAGCTTCACAAAGAGGCATAAAGACAAGTGGATGTGGTGATAAGGTACTGTGTCCCCTCTGAGAAGTATGACAGCTGCAGGAAAAAAAAGGGAGCATACATAAATACTTAATGAGATGACCAAGCCTTATACGCCATAAGAAGTTTAGTGATTTGTGCTGATCCTTTGTTGCTTTTTCAGTGGTTGTAGGTCTCCAGACAAAATAGTCTTTATGTCTCTGATTAACTCTGAAAGGGGAAACAAAAGCTCGAAGAAGATGCCCCTTAGGGCACTAGTGACTGAGCGAATGTCAGAGCACAAAGTTCACAGGAATTGTTTTATAGCTCCCTGTTCCAGCTATTTAACAAATACACAAACACAAAGTTCACATATTGCCAGGAGTGTGGAAGGGAGTGGAGGAAGACTCCACCATGCAGAAAGCACAAGGGGCAGCAACACCAGACGTAAATAATGTTTAGGGGAATCAAGATCTTGCGCCTCAGTGACGGGCTTCCAGTGAGCTCTGACATACTTTGCAGAGTTCAGGAACGCTAACTTGTGCGGAGATGAGAAGAACAAGCTGGAAACACACAAAGGAAACCACAGAATTGGATAACATTGCAGTAATAGGAGGAATAAAAAGAGCCAGAGAAGTTGGACCGTGCATGTTCTTAAAAAATTATTACAAGTTGATGATGATCAGTCATGGAAACTGAAGTAAAGAGGCATGGAAGAAGAGTGACACCATGATGAGCCACCACGTGGCTAGCGCACTGCTTCGCTGGACAGAGTGGCCATGCCCCTGTTTTGCTTTGAGAAGACATCAATTTGAAAACATTGCAGTCCTATTTGTCATCACACAGACGTAAACCTTATTCCCATTGATTTATTTGAAGGACAGCGGAAATAAAAAAAGAGACCACAGAACTATAAGCTTTGCAAGAACGTATGTAAGTCAACGCAAGACATCATAAAAACACCCATGGTCTCACGTAATCATAAGCAAACAGATTAGAAAACATGTAATGCTTAGAAGCCCCAAATAAACAAAGCACTTAAACACTAACCAGTGTTTTCATGAATTAAGAGACTTTATTCATGAACACAGAATACGAAATGCTGACATACATTTCATGTAAAAAGAGATGTCGCTATGTAGTTGCTATATATAGGACAAGATGACTGTTTTAATCTTGAAAAAGGTTAGATTGTTAGAAAAACCTTGAATAGTTCAAAACCAGAGACAATATTAGAAATACTAATATGTGGAAACTACATAGCCAGTAGCTAGAGTAAGACACTATTTAAAATATCACTTTTTCATATTTAGGCTTCACAGAAAGAAGAAACACTGCAAGAAATTATGAACTTTTAGAGCACTGATATGACAGGTTAAGGATAGTGGGGGAAAATGAACAGCAGGCTAAACAGAGCATGGAGAAAAACCAGAAGCATGGATGGATTGTGTCCCTTTCTGACCAAAAGCAAGAGGCTGGAATGCCATACCAAACAGACATGCCTGCCAGAAGGCCAGGGAGACTGCTCAGGAACTTCTGATACTGTCATAAAAACACGAGAGGAAACAAGCTGTATTCTTGTTAATTTTATGGAGCACATCGATTCATTTTACTTTGTAACAGGAGGGGGGAAGAAAAAAAGCTCTGTAACTGCAGAATCCCAAGCAAGGAGGCACAGAGGGACCAAACCTTCAAGGCCACCAGCACACAGGAGGAGACACCAGCATACCTGGGCTAGATAACGAAGTCAAATTAAGAAGGCTAAGAGGCAGAAGTGAATCATCTACCTGTCTCTAGGCAGCAACTGTGCCAGCTGCCCATGCAGGGGGTTCCCCCCATCTTTGTAGTAGGAGTAATCCTAATGAAAGCCAAAGTTTCCGCTGCCCTTTCAAGGCCCATATCCTACCAGTCTATGATATTTCTTACTGGGGTTGGTGTACAGATTTCGATTGTGTGTATATTTTATATGAATGAAGTGTGCAGTTCTTCTGTGAGGGAGATCCTTGGTCAAAGCGCACTGTATAGTAGGGACTGCAATAATCCTCACAAGTCGTTACAAATTAAAGAATTTGTCATGGAACCATGGAATGGTTGGGTTGGAGGGGGCCTTAAAGATCATCTAGTTCCAACCCCCCTGCCAGACACCTCCTGCTAGATCTAGTTAAGTGTTTAAGTCTTGTCTTCCTAGAGCTGCTTCTGCTCAGCCAATGCTATAAAGAAACCAGAAAAAACTGGCTGGCCCCTGGTAATCTTATCCAAACAACAAATTTTCTTCCTGAGCACCGCAAACTGCAAGCAACTGCAGCCCGACTTCTGTCCATCTGCCCTGATGGACAGAGCACCCTCCTGGACAGTGCCCTCCGAAGCCCCAGCTCACCAAATCAAGCCAGTTTGCAGGACCACCCCGTCATCACGTCCTCCTACTCGTGCCTTTCCCCGCTGCCTCCCCTGTGCAGCGGAGTCACACGCGGCACAGCAGAGCCTCCCCTCGGAGCCGTTTACTCCACACCCTTGAGTCATCCGAATTAACACTTGTCCACCAGACAATGGCATTTTATTTCTAGTTGTTAAAGGCAGTAATTTGAATCAGCATCTGTTTTCCAACAATTACCATAAATCTGGATCCTGGATCTGGAATCAATTTGTCCTGTCATCAATTTGACTAAAGACGGTAAAATTTAGCTATAAAAGGCATTTTTCTAGCATCGGGATATTCTCTAGACGGTAAAATATAAGCCAGGAGCAGCCAGGAATGTGACCTATAAATTTCATTCTCTTTAATCTTTTTGAATATTGCATCTGAAATTATTTTCTTAAAAACTGAGAAGAGAAGCTACAAGCTTTTATGAATTACAGAAATGTGCAAAAGTATGAAAGGCAAGCGAACCCAACTCCACACGTATTTGCGGTTTCTCCTACCAAATCGGCCAACCAACAGCTAGGCTGAAGAGAAAATAGGAACATTTGGTGTTTTACTCATAAATTAAAATCAAAATATATAATACAGATATGTGATTGTGTTATCCTTCCCGATTTTTCATACATCCTTTGTTTTATATTACAAGCTCTTCAGGACAGGGCTGCGCTTCTGTATTGTGGAAAAGTGCTTAGTATAAAGAGGCTCTAAAGATGTGTGGAGACTTGTGTGACTACTGAAATATTAATATTTTATACTTAATTTTAATATTTAATATTAACAATATCAAGAGCAGCAACAAATATCTCTGTGGGGCTCTCCTAGGTGTAATCTTGGCAAGGGAGAGAACGCTCAGAAAGACAAAAGACTGGATTTTCAGACACTCATGCCTGCGGATCCGTCCAAGCTGCATGGAGAGGACCCTCTTGGCATCCTACCCACTGTACATGGTACCAGCCTTTGACTATATTTCACACCACATAATGCAGGCTTGACAAGGTCTGCATCGGCACTATGCAACTTAAAAAAAATTAAAAAGGAAAATAATGCCTATACTCAACTATGATCCACCACAGGCTCTAGCGCAACGGTTCTCCTAGGTTTCATGCATGCGCTGCCTTTACCACTAGGTTAACTCCTCCCCACTCATTACTAAAATTTTTATATTTAATGGAGGGAAGTTACTGAATATCCTAATTGGATCTACCCAACGCAAAAGAGGGCTATCGTGTGCCCCGCTGCTCCTGATTCACAGTTCAGGACATGGTGAAGCACATATTGCACTTACATCTGAGGCGCAGGTTTCACGTTCAGCTGAATCTCACTTACAGGCTACAGCTGTAAGTTAGAGATAGAAGACTTATTAAATTATCCTTCTCCTTTCCTTGTTACGTGTTATTTCTCAGTGCTACGTGCAGTCTACTCTTAAAAAAAAATCTAGGACTTAGATAACTTTCCCCAGAGAAATGTTACACTTAATTTATTCTCCAATCTATGCATTTTTCTAACATACATTGTAATTTCCCCCTTTATTTCTATTATTACTGGCTATATATCACTTTAAATAATTTTCTTTCCTGTACTGCTAATTGCACCTCTCTATATTGGCCAGCTTCTCCATACTAGCTTGTCCTCCTCCAGCGTATTGACTTCTCGCCAGAATTCCTCATAACAAAACTTAGCTTACGCTGAAACACAAGGCATCAAAATGAGGATCAACTAAACAATTATAATGCTGAATTCATAAAGCTATCCTTAACCCCAAACACACTTAGGAGTATTCCCCATGAACATAAAATGCACTAAAAATGTAAGTCTGAGTTAGAATACATTTTACTGAATTCTTAATTTCGTTTTATAGCAGAAGACCACCATTACTGCATGAAGAAGAGTGCACTGGCTTTACCTTACTAAATTCAGGATACAATTTCCGTGTAATCAAACACAAGCCACCAAAAAAGAACTAATTCTTCCCACATCCTGTACTGAAGAGCAACCTTTACGAAAATTATCTCCCAGTATTCCCTAACGGCTCCCCAAATGCCACTTCATAAGCATAATTAGAGAAATAGTACAAAATGCCTTAAGGTTGGGCACTGAAAAATATACAAGAGAATTAAAATTTCTCACAGTGAAGAGGATCCGTCAGGATATAAGACAGGTGTAAAACCATAAACTTCTGTTGTGTCACCTACATTTATTGTACATTACATCTAAAATCATAAGTCTGTTGGCTTCTGTAAATTTAAGTTGACCAACCAAAACCTTAATCTTCCATACAAAGCACGAGTTTCTCAGAATACAAAAGCATACTTATACATGGTTTGGTATTTGGAATATGTAAATAACCAAAAGGACATGAGTGGAAAGCTGCAGAAAAGATGGAAAGGTGTTCACTAAACAAATTAAGGGAGAGGTTATGGCTGAATTCTGAGCTTTATTATCCTTGTCTTTTTGTGGTCAGATAAAACAGTTTATTTTAACTTTATTCTGCAGTTCCCTGCCTGAAAAACATGACTCACTGATTTTCTTTATGACTTAATAATAGAATGAAGAGTTTTTCAATGCATTGATATTCTGTAATCAATACATTGGCCTTTCCGTCAGAAAGCAATGATGGCACATTTAGAGAGCAGTATATTCAATTCTGGTTTTGCTGTTACACAGAAGCCCTCCTGAAAATGAAAATAATAATAAAAAACCAAGTTATAAGTAGACATGGAAAATAAGCATATTTCTTTTAGGCACAGATACCTATGTTTATTTATAAAGGATGTAACTATGCCAAAAATAATATTTTTAACATCACAAATGAGGAATATTACTTCCATTTCCAAAGAAATGCCTCCCCCAATGCTTTCTCCAAACATTCAAATCCCAGCTTAATAAAAACAAATGGCATCCCTCATTTCTTCAAAATTGCATATTTGATATCCAAAGCTTTGCTGTTCTAACAAGATACAAGCACTTTGAAATCCCACAATTATGTATTCATGTGCCAGAAGTCAGACACATGTTTTTTCGCAGATGTGGGTGAATGTAATAAATATATTTATACCTCTAAAATTTCAAGACCTTGCTTTTGAAGCATGAAAAAAGCATAATGGCAGATATTAAAGGCCACTGGAAACATCACAAAACCATTGTAAAAGCGAAATCTTATTCCCCTGGCATGTAATCTCCACAGTCATTTGCAACCACTTCTAGTATCAACAAGATACTAACTCATTTTTCAGTTATGTTTGCAATCTTATTTACACAGTGAAGCTACAGGTGACTTCTTACAAAGAAAAGAGTTTAAAGAACAGCTCCAACAGCATGTAATTGATGTTTCAATCCAAATTACAAATACTGTACACTTCGAACACCTTAAACACATGAAATTCAATATATATCAGAGGAAAACATCGCGCATCCTGCTACCAAGAAATAGGAAACTGAACAGCACAATTTAAGCTGCACACAGTAGTCATTCACATACAATTAACCAGCCAACTAATTTAAGGACTACAAGAACCTAAGTCTTAAAGTGATTTTTCATTTCCAAAATGACTCTGTAAAAAGAAAATGAAGAGCTATTTATCTTTAATAATTGAAAGTGTACTGAATTCACCAGACTATAAGGGCAAACTTATTTTTTTTTTTTTAATATATTATATGGTTTTACTAAGGATGTCCCCGAGGCATTTTCTGTGTTTCTCCATTTGACTGCTAGTTGCTAGGTGGTAGTCACATGCACCCAGATCTCACAGAGCAACATTCAGAAGGAAATGACATTAGCTTTCAGTTCACCAGTGAAGACACATTTGGAATTTCTTACTTAGCAGCACCCGGTGTCACAATTATTCAGAAGCAAGATCTCACCTACCACAGACCATTTAAAATAATACAACAGTATGAGGTCTCCTGAAAAAAAAAAAATTGTTTCGTGTACCACTTAGGAAAACAGTTAAGTATACATTTGACAGCAGCTATTTAGCATAAGAAGTCTTCTAATATGCATATGTAGAGGGTCTGGCATAACATTTACATCAGACATTCTCAACAGGGTGTATATTTTTAGCAACATGATATGAGATGATCACCATCAGCAGTTTGAATTTGACATTTAAGAAGACATTAATAGCAACACTAGAAACATGACAAACCTCGGGCAACAATAACGGAAAAGTAAAATGATGCCGATATAATTAGGTTTCCAAAAATAAGCTCATCTTTCAATCATAGCCTCCTGCCACTCCACCTATAAGCCCTCCAAGAAGCAGCAGTGCAAAAATTTTTGACCATTAAACATGCCACAAGTAAGGCAGGTAAAAGCAACAAGACTAGAGTTCCCCAAATAACTCAGTTTACGTTGCCTGGGTACTAATATATCATTTTACTTCTGCACAACAGTGACAAAAAGGCCTTCGTGGGACACGGCGGGCTGACACCCACGGACACGCGTTTTTCCCTCTGTGGATTTATGTCATGACAGAGCATTTTAAAGATTTAACTTTATAAAGTACTGGATTCAACCTGATGATCATTACGCCAACGGTTAAAACACAAAATAATTTCAGGATGTGGGAAATAATGAAGGTTGCTTATCAAAATAAACTTCACACACCTGCACTGCTGCGCACCTGTGGGGCCCGACGTCTGCCCTCCTTCCCGCCATTTTGGGCCGCAGCAGCAGCGACCGTGCAGCAGGGCTTGGCATACAAGAAAAAAACCCAGGCCCATCGAGGTACTGCGGTCCACACAAAAACGTCCTACTGAGAGCAGGGAGCATTCAAAGCCTTTCGAGGCCATTCAGACTTGAGGCGGCTACCGACACTGCCGGTGGGATCCCAGGCTTTGGGCAGGAAAATGGAAGGAGATTTTGCTGACAGGGAACGGCCTTATCGGGACGAGGACTTCCACCTTCTGTACAATATGCAACTCTGAGCCTATGAAAGCTTCTGATCCAGTTTTTAAAAGCAATAAATCTGGGCTGACACAACATCCAGTGACCCCTTCCACAAGTGCCATTTGAAGGAGATAGTTAGTGCAACCCCCTCAAAATGGAGGGCAACGTCCCTCTCTGCGAAGCTGCTCAGAACCGGCAGTGAAACCGCCTGCAGCGCAGTAAAATACTATCATGGAGAATTTGTAAGATTCTTCCTCAGATTAGGTTAGGTTTGGTTACAACAAAAAGCACAATACAATTCTCACGTAGAAATTTAAAGCGGCATCCGCATGTATGAAATGCTTCCAGTAGGGAACTCGGGAGCATTTCTAAAATACTGACTGACAAAATAAAAACCCTCATGCGCCAGCAAAAGGGTCTGGTAAGAATTCGTGGATCTGGCAACTTGCGCCCCATGAAACGGCAACCAGCATTTTTGTGCTCGGTGTTAGCCTGGAACGAAGCCTTAGAAATGAAAGCACACTTGTTTGATTTAACTTGGTTTCCTAATCTGCTCGCAGCAAAGATTAAGTGCCAGGCAGCAGTTACTCTGAACCTGCAATTTATCTGGATTGTCTACTCTCTTTACAAATATCTCCTGCTTTACTAAGAATTAACTTTTACACATGGAGTTGCCTTGTTCGCCCCACGCGGAATTAAGAGCAAGAGTTAATATTTGTCTGTGATCTAGTGAGAAACACAGTGGACAATTCACTGCAAACCACCAGTCAAGTACAAACAAGGTAAACAAAAAATAAAATAAAATGTGATGTTACAAGGAAATAAAAAAAAAAACCTCTTCATTTTTTCTTGCCTCTTAATATTTCCTCCCCACAGCAGAATCAAATTACATTAACAGTTTGATTTTTAAAGCATTCTATATTAAAACTGGGAAATGAAGAGTATTGTGGAAAATATAAAATTTTATCTGCTGATAGTACTCTTCGCTTTATCAATAAGCGGATACCTCTCTGTGCACTAAAGCTGGTGTTTATCTCCCATCTAATTCCGCAAAACAGTTCAGCATATTCTTAACTTCATACTTTATCTGAATCTCAGCAAAGGCGATGAAATACAAAATATTGCACCAAAGATACGCTGTACCTTGGTGCTTTGCAGAAGAGGGATCCACATCAGACATTTCAATGCTTTGCTCAATATTATTAATATGTTCTCTAAATAAAAAACAAGTTTGGTTGCTGCCATATCACATTCTCTCTCCTTTACCGTCAGTAAAGTTAAAGAGTTTCAATAGTTTTCGAGCAGCCATGGTAGGTTTGAGCTGATGTTCTCCACTATTCATCTTCGCTTTTAAATAGCCATTTGGCCGGCAAATAGTAATGCTGCACTACCATAAATGAACGCATCGGGAGCACACGCGTTCCTCCTGCCCAGCCGTTCCCCCCTGGCAGGCTACAGGGTTAGATGGTATCTCTTCCCTGAATTCTGCCCTCTCCATCTCCCTTGCAGACTTGCACGAAATGAAGTGCTAGGAGAGAGCAGGGATGACGCAACATAAACCCTTTTGTTTATTAAAAAAGAAAATAAAAATAGAAATTGAGCAAGGAATTCTTTGTTGGTTCACTGCTGTCCTGGTTTGAGGTAAAACGGAACCAATTACTGTTCAGTAATTTTACTTTTCAGTTAAATCTCGTCTAACTGAAATTAACGGCATTATTTTTCAGACAATACCCACTTCTAGCAGAGATAAGGCCTGTTGTTTATAATTAATACCAATTAATGGTATCCCCAAACCATGACAACTGTCCAGTTTTGCCCATCATTGCCCGGTTTTGTCCAAGAGATTTTAAAATCACTGCAGCAATAAGGCTGAGGGGCCAATGGCAACAAGACTTGTACATCGAGAGCAAAGCATATTTTTTTTCCAGAATAAAGGTTTAGGCCTTTCGTTTCTCATTCTTTCAAAATACTTCCTCATCATCTCTCATAGAAATAGAAAACTACCTGTTACTACAAACATGCACAATTCTGAGTAGCAAATAATAGAAGTACACAAGCGGTACCTGAAGCCAAACAATACAATTATTCTTTTCAAGGAACAATAAGCAAATAGCAGCGCAGTCATAACAAAAAGCAGCCTCCCTATAACCTGTGAGTAACCAACTGTGGAGACTGTATGACACTTGCATGGCATGGAGCTACGCCGAAGAGATTGCAGGCTGTCATTTTTCCTTCGGGGTGTATGCTAGAGAGGAACTGGGCAAACGCTCAGCTCTGTGAAAATCAAGCAGCTTAGGTCATCTCACTCCGCTCTAAAGACTAGCTATTAAAGGAGGCATGTTATTTAAAAGTGCTTGTCTGCATGCAGCTTGTGCAGCTGTTTGAAAGGTGCTTTTGAGAAGTAAAATAGTCTCTGAAAGCAGGAAGGGAACGAGATTGAGCAGCAGGGTTTTGTGGAGAGGACCGACTGCAGACCAGATTGTCCTGCAGCATGTTCTTCAGGCAGGACCGTGCTCCTGGGCTGCCAGGGCACAGTAGCAGCAAGCCACAGAGTGCAAACTCACAAGGCGACTGGGAGAGACTCCTTTTATTTCTTCTGCGGAGGAAGGCCCTACAGCTGCTCAGGTTTACGAGTCTATTGTAGTGATTTTTTTTCTTTCACAGCAATTGCACAATGTGCACAGTAAGCATACTGAGGCTCAAATAAGAGCTGGACAAGTTCACTCTCATATCCCACTGGGCAGCCCGAAAAGTAAATAAATAGCAAATACCCAGCAAATCAGCACTGAAACCTTCACTTTCACTGATACTGCAACCATCAATGTACATGTTTAAATAATACAGCTGAGCCCTACAGATAATCCAAGTGCAAGGAAAAACCCTTAAAGAACAAGAGATTGAGGTGGGGCACAAAAATCAGATATCACACCGCAGCAACTCAAGCCATTCTGTCACCAGGAATGCCTTCAGCTGAATGCTAAAAAAGATGCAAAATAGGATGCAGGTTTTTAAAAGATCACGGGTATTAGACACCAGTGCTGCAAACAAAGGCTGAAGTTACAGCTTAAGGCGGAGCTATTCTCATGGTCTGCCATGGAAAATGGGACACCCCACCCTAAATTCCTGCGCCTCCTGGCCATGCCTGCCCCCCCTGCCTTTTCTACCCACCTATCTGCATGGGGAGCTGATCTGACTTGAGAAACCAACAGAAGACTATGCCCCTCTCCCCCGCCTTATCTGTTTTCTTCTGGGTTATGTTTTTTGGCAGCAGTGAACTGTCAGCTCAAGATTGACTCAAATCTTAAAGCGCGACTCTGCCCCAAGATTTAGGGTTGTAACGGGGAGAACAACTTTCCTGTCTCACCCTCCCCTGCCCCTGAGCACAGACTTTTTTGAAAATCTTGCCTATTACACTCTAACGGGGAGCTCCTATATAATAGAAAGGATTTGAACCCTTGTACAAAATCTTGTTGCACTTGCAAAAACTGAGCCCCTGCAAATCTGGGTTAGTGAAGAACTTGTTGTAGTACCAGATCCTACGGGTTTGTGTTTCTTACACTGACGGGGCAGGTGAGGCCTTTGCCAAAATTTTATTGACATAAGCAGGAACCATAAATTCCTACCTAATATTATCAACTAGCAGGACAGAGTAATAGGGCAACGCTTGATAAATGTTAAGGCTTGGGTAGCCTGCAGGTCTGCGGAGCAGCTAGAAGCAGCAGTGTGAGCTGCTCTGAAACTGTGAGTGACAAGCTTGAGAAGCGAATACAAGTAAATGGCCAACTAAAAGAAAGCCACCTTAAAACAGCATCCTCAAAGACACGGGAAGTATGAGGTTTTTTTGTTCAGATCTATGCAGCACCGCAGCTATGTGGGAAGCAAGCAAAGTTCAGCTGGATATCTTCATTTTCTAGCACACCACCCACCTTTATTTGCAAACAAAGCCCAGTATTTTATTTTATGCCAGTCATTCTATGCTCCTGGCCAGGTTTTGAAGCAAACAGGGCAGTAACAATAAAGCAGTTCTAGAACTGGGATACTGAAATTGTAACTGCTCAGATATACACCAGTCATTTCTGATTCACTCTTAATAAATACTTTCCTTTTAGGATTCATCTTATCTACTTCACAGATTATAGACTTTGTACCATAAATTTGGGTTTGTTTTTTTCTTGTTAGAGGAAGGCAAAGCTAGCCAATTACAATGCTAATATGCAGTTCTCATAATTAGCCACAACTGCCACAGTATTGCTTTAGAACTGCTTACAGGTAAACCCAAAAAGTATTACTAATTGAAATGTTTCAAGGCTCATAGCTTTCCTTTAAGAATGCAAATTTTATCTTGGAATAAGTTACTCAATAATTACGTGAAATTTGAAGAGGATTTGATCCTTCCTCCCACGCCAACTTGAAAGCGCAAAGCATAAACACATAGGTTCCAGTGCAAAGTGCCACGGTCCTGGTTCCTCAAGATAGCAAGTAAGCTACCTTTCATTTCCTAAATCAGTATTTTCCAACCGTGCCGTCCACACCAATACTGACTTTGGATTAGGAAAGGCCAGGACTGAGCAGTAACGGTAAAA
The DNA here is from genome assembly GCA_013398915.1 of Dromas ardeola. Lineage (NCBI taxonomy): Eukaryota > Metazoa > Chordata > Aves > Charadriiformes > Dromadidae > Dromas > Dromas ardeola. The sequence goes on from VYZM01009863.1 coordinate 312,271, forward strand.
GGAGATGCACCAAACAGCACATCAGCAGCTGCAGTAGATTAAGTAGTGAGGAACTTCTTTAAAGTTAATCCTGCAACCGGCCCTGCCCTTGCTGAAGCCAGTATGTACCACTCTCACAGGCCAGCCCAGGCACAGCTTTTTCCCCTCCGTCTGGTGACACTTAGTTCACCCAAGACAGGATCTATACGGAAATCTGAGGGCCCACAAGTCAGTACCTTTTCTAGCAGGGCATTGAACTGAGAGGTAGTTTGAGGGGCTTTTTTGTTTCCTGAAAAGGAACGGACCCTGTTCCATAATCTCAAATTTTCACTGAGACTACACCGAACTAATAAAAAGGTGATTATGAACTGGGGAAGAAAGTAGGGATGGAGAGGAAGGCTGGAGGAGGGGAGGCGTCGCCGCTCACATCTCCCTGAAACTCCAGAGGTGCCCTAAGCGTCTCTCTTGCTCTCCCCCTTTAAACCAGCATTTATTGCTTCAAAAATACGTCTAGATGTCAAGCCACTGATATGAGCCAGAACGGAGAGGTCCGGTCCGGTCCACTCACAGATGAGCCCAAGCCAGAAGCACTGCTGGCTCCAGGGAGACGGTAAAGAGGCACCAAAAAGGAGCCCAAGTCTGGCGCGAGGAAGAAAACCACCAACCATCCAAGAACCGAAAAAGCCCACTGGGAAAAAAAAAGGAAGGGGGAAAAAAAAAAAATCAGAACAGATACGAAGAAGAAAGGACAGGAAAATTAGGATGATTTCAGAGCAAGATGTGTGGGGGAAAAAAAAAAAGCAGGCAGCCTTCAGGCCATTCCAAGTGAGCTTCCAGCATGAAGTACACCAGGCCACATCTCTCCTCTTGTGGGGTTGCCTCCCCCACCAGTAAGAGCGGATAACACAGTCAGCGAAATGCAACTGGGGAGTTAACCACAGCTCAGGAATACACAACCAGCCACCCCTTAGTGAAAAATCAGCCTGCCCAGTCCCACACCGGGAAGGAAGGAGTATAAAAGAAAAGTGTACCCCAGACGCCAGAGGTGGGGGATAGAGGGGGGAGGCTGTACGCTAGCTGCCAACTACTTTGTTCAATATGAGGAAAAAACAGCAGCTATTTTATTTGATCTTTTTTATACAGATGGTGTTTTTGTATTAAATTAATGAACGCATAGCACATTAAGATATTAAATGTAAACTGCATGTATTGAAGAGATTTTAACTTGAGGACGTATTGTTATTTTATTCTCATTTTAAACATATTTTAAACATATTTCTGAAGTAAATACAGGCCAGCTCACTGTGCTACAAATAATTATACAAACTCTAAAACGGCACCTTGTTCCAGCTACTTGGATTTGTCTTTTTTTTTTTTAAAAAACATGATTTAAAGAAATCAAACATAGACAAATCCTGCCAGAAAATGTTTTCATAACAGAGACAAGCAATGCCTACACCAAGTACATCTGAAACAAGAGCTTGTCAGCAATGCCTCTCTCAGCCATGTCAGCCACCCCGAGAAACGGCGCGTACTACACACCATGGATCACCATCAGATACACTTGTAAATCCAAATACTCCACCCTTATTACCGCACAGCATCATAAACTTCAACTTCCATCCTCCTCCGCCACATGCTACAACCCTCCACCCTACCCCAGGCAGCAAGCTCAATCGGAGTTAAACAAGCATTTGGCTCAGAATGGGGTTTTTTGCACTGAAAAGCTTTAGGGACAAAACTTAGTTTGAACTGCCAACAGAGACAACAGGTAAGACTTTCAGGGCTGGGTATAACTGTGATAGTGCATACAGGAGAAAACGTAACATGCAAATCTCAGCTTCTCTCTGCAAGCACCTGTTTTAAGTCACCAGAGCGGCCCTATAGGAATATATGTCCCCCTATATATATAGAATCATAGAATTGTCAGGGTTGGAAGGGACCTTAAAGACCATCCAGTTCCAACCCCCCTGCCCTGGGCAGGGACACCTCCCACTAGATCAGGTTGCTCAGAGCCCCATCCAGCCTGGCCTTGAACCCCTCCAGGGATGGGGCTTCCACCACCTCTCTGGGCAACCTGTTCCAGTGTCTCACCACCCTCATGGTGAAGAACTTCTTCCTAACGTCCATTCTGAAACGACCCATCTCTAGTTTTAATCCATTCCCCCTAGTCCTACCATTACCCGACATCCTAAAAGTCCCTCCCCAGCTTTCTTGTAGGCCCCCTTAAGATACTGGTAGGCCACAATGAGGTCTCCCCGGAGCCTTCTCTTCTCCAGACTGAACAACCCCAACTCTCTCAGTCTGTCTTCATAGCAGAGGTGTTCCAGCCCTCTGATCATCCTCGTGGCCCTCCTCCGGACACGTTCCAGCACGTCTGTATCTTTCTTGTAGTAGGGGCTCCAGAACTGGACTCAGTACTCCAGGTGGGGTCTCACAAGAGCAGAGTAGAGGGGGAGAATCACCTCCCTCGCCCTGCTGGCCACGCTTCTCTTGATGCAGCCCAGGGTACGATTGGCCTTCTGGGCTGCAAGTGCGCACTGACGGCTCATGTTGAGCCTCTCGTCCACCAGTGCCCCCGAGTCCTTTTCTTCAGGGCTGCTCTCAAGCCAGTCACTGCCCAGCCTATATCGGTCCTCTCCAGCATATATATGTCCTCTCCATATATGTCCTCACTACATTTAAGGAGGACAGGGTAATACTTTTGGTTTAACTGACAATGTTTTTGTGGCCACCGTCAGTATTTTCTTTGCTCAGCCAATTAGGCTTTTTCTCGGTTTAAAATATCCCCACGAAGTTCCCAAGGAAAATTATAACGTGAAATAGTTGAAAAAATATTTACCTCTTAGAAATTATTATTTGTTATAAAAACTGCAAGCAACAGATGAGCATGCACGTGATGGTAGACTAGTTTTTCTAATAGAAATGGAGAAAAAAGGAATGACACCTCTGAATAAACACATTTATACCATAGATACAATTATGTCATCATCAGCAGAAGCAGATCTCAGTTAAAACTCCGGAAGCAAAAATTCTTTCACAGAAATCACAGATACTTCTGCCCTTGTCAATGTGCAGGAGGGCTTGCTGATACACCTCTGCCGACAAACACTTTGGGAAAAGTAAGCCCAAAATGTGTGTTCCTGTAAGAGTTATGGTCTACCAGAAGTGATAGCAAACAGCTTATGGGTTTTGTCATTATATGCTTAACATGTTTTATACAATAATTCTAAACTTTCAGCCTCTCACAAGCAGCGATCCACTGTTTCATCCTGGAAATCTATCTGCAGTGGCCAGTTAGGATCTTTTACAGTTAAAAATGGTGCCACAGTTTTAACATACTCTTGGTATTCACAAACTTTCAGTTTGTAATCAAAATGCTGTTACTCCACATACTAATAAATGCATCACTTTACAGTATCGATGTAAATTTGCACAGGCTACTAAACCACAGACTCTTCAATAATTTTAAAATTGTTTTCTGCTATATTCAAGAATCCAGTGTCTGCAATTCCTCTCACAGCTCCACAGCACGAAGAAAAATACTGTCTCCTCAAAATATTTCAGCTGACTAGTCTGGCTTTCTGACCAGTCGATTTTTTTATACCTATTCATGCAGGAATTTTGGCATTACACAGAACACCTTTTAGAAATGATGAAAGGAAAACATTTTTCTGGTCCTTGGAGACCTACGCGTTTGAATTCTGTTCATTACTAATGAACGTAATTTTGTTACCCATTTTCCATTCATATTATCAAAGATTATTTATTTTATTGGCTACAGGTGTGAGTTCTAACATCTTAACATGTAAGACGCAAGTTTTAACATGAGTCACAGAGAAGTATGAAAACTACTACTGAGATTATGTTTAAATTTTACTAGAAAATATAGTAGGAACGTGCCTCACCAGGATCAGGCATCTCCTTTTCTATTTGGATACCTAAGTCTCTTGAGGTTGAACTGGTCAATATTCTCTAAGAGACAGCAAGGACTACTGCTTTTACTGCATTTATTGTCATAAATATTATACCTCTTTGCGATCTGAAATGTAGCCACACTTGTAACCTGTTGCTATTCAATAAAAATGTCTCGTAGCCCGCTGCCTAACCCTGTTGGTAGTATTCTATTATTCAAACGTTACAATGAAAATAATGACTTGCAACATCCTTTTCCTTTATGTGGATGAAGGAGTTTTAAAATATTCCCATTACCCAACTTTCCGCAAAACTGTTTTCCAAATCCTTCTTTCAAGAGTGTTTCGTAACAGAAAAAAACCAATGCATCTGAGTGCTTACGATCAATTAGTTATGAAGTATGAAGGAGAGAAGAGGATACCTCAGAACAACAGCAACAACTCTCTCAGTAAATGGCTTTTCCCCCTTTCTCAAGGCTTTCATGGAATGAAAAGCATATCAATCCTCAACTGCTGATTTTCTGAATGGTACCTGCAATTAACATCACCATAACCCATAAAATAAATAAACAAACATTTTGTTCCCTTATGATTTTGAGTTCCTGACCTAAGGAGGACTAAGCAAGGTATTAGACACACTAAACACAAACAAGACATCTGTTTCAGGGAACTCTACTCCAGCAGACAGCACTTCAAAGTTTACAGATGTTTGTAATAAAGATATTAAAAAAAAAAAAGAAGCAAAGAGCTGATTACTAGTTTCAAATAGACTACCCCTTTAAAAACTGATTTACTCTTGTAGGCATGTAAAGACCTGCTAGTGCTGTAGCTGTAACATAGCAGGGAATCTGCCTCCAGAAGCAATGCATCTCAGTGATAATCTCCTCCTGGAACATGAAAATCTAAAGGTGCTTATTTCTGATTTTATTGCATTTTAAATATTAAGTTATTATAGCAGCTCCTGGCACTCCTGTGCTGGAGCTGTCATTTCCACTATGCACTCCGTTTCTCAAGCATTCCCAGCTTAGCAGTTTTAATTCACATCTCGCTGAAATTTGGTATACTAGTCAGCCTGCGTACAAATTTCCTCTGAAAAGGTGGGGAAAAATAAAAAGCTTGAGATTTCTTCCAGCTTGTTAACCTTAAGAGTCTAAGCTACTTTAATAAATGTTAATAATATTTTAATTTAAAATAATATTTTACTTTAATCATCGATGCCTTGGTCTAATGGTCAGGATTAGTGGTTTCCAACCTAAACTGTACCAGAGCTATGCTGGCCCTGCGCCGCCTTAGGCAGCTCTGTGCCACAATGCGAAACTGGGGACACGGGGTGTCTCTGCAGAGACATCCGAGTGCAACAGGGATGGATGCTCTCAACTAACTAGTTCACGCTATCTTGAAATGTTCTGCAGGGCACTGATCCCAATTTTGCAACAGGAGACAGAAACTCCGCACATTCAGACTCCAGATCCTGTCTGTGACCTCCAACAGGTTTCTTAGTTTAATTCAGGTTGCCTGACTAATCTGATAGCCTTCTATGAAGGCGTGACTGGATGGATAGATGAAGGGAGAGCGGTAGATGTGGTCTACCTTGACTTCAGCAAGGCGTTCGACACGGTCTCCCACAGCATCCTCATAGGGAAGCTTAGGAAGAGTGGGTTAGATGAATGGACAGTAAGGTGGATAGAAAACTGGTTGAAAGACAGAGCTCAGAGGGTCGTGGTCAGGGGCACAGAGTCCAGTTGGAGATCAGTGACGAGTGGTGTTCCCCAGGGGTCAGTACTGGGCCCAGTCCTCTTCAATATAGTCATCAACGACTTGGATGAGGGGATAGAGAGCACCCTCAGCAAGTTTGCTGATGACACAAAGCTCGGGGGGGTGGCTGACACACCGGAAGGCTGTGCCGCCATACAGAGAGACCTGGACAGGCTGGAGAGTTGGGCGGAGAGAAACCTTATGAAATTCAATAAGGGCAAGTG
>VYZM01009863.1:318697-330275 GCA_013398915.1 Dromas ardeola
AACAGGCTGCCCAGAGAGGTGTCTCTGGAGACATTCCAAACCCGCCTGGACGCGTTCCTGTGCCTCCTGCTCTAGGTGACCCTGCTCTGGCAGGGGGGTTGGACTAGATGATCTCCAGAGGTCCCTTCCAACCCTATGATTCTATGATTCTATGACAGGGAACTTGAGCTGTCCCTTAATACACTATGCCATTACGACAAGCATTATGACAAAGTCTAATTATACATTCCTGAAATAACTCCACCATAACCCCAAAGTTTGAACACATATATAGTATGTTCTAATAATATCTATCACTTTTTGTATCCGAAAGTGAGTTTATTAAGCTCGCTGGAACTCTAGGTGTAGTCTGAACGATGCAAGGACTCCTACCTTATGAGATTGTACCTAAATGACTTTCAGGTTTTCTGTTAGTAGACACACAATAGCAGAGATTTTAAGTACGGGTATCCGAAGTTACAGGAAACTAACAGTAGTATCTTTTCTGGTAGTATCTTTATGGCTTGTCTTTGGCATGACTCAGGAAATTACAAGACTAAAACATCAGAAAAAGAAATACATGCAGTTAAGTCATACATAACATGGATATGCATTGATTTGATATCAGTTTGCTTATATCACTGATGTGTAATACACTGATTCCATAAACAGCGTATATACCATCAATATTAAATTCTAAAGTGTTCTATGCATTTTATTAGAGATGAAGCTTTTGTTCCTCTTCGACAGGGTTATCCTGTTGCCTTGCATTGGCACATCAATTTAACTACACAGAAAGGAAAGAAGCAGGTTCACCATGTGGAAGAGCACAGCAGCTCATAAAATCTGCTTCACTAATCGACATCATCGATACTTGCAAAACCCCTATTTCAGAGAAAAGTGTACATTACTATTACTATTTTTGCTAATGGTACATTTTCCTAATTGATCAGACCAAGAAGCTAATTCTCCTTCCACTCGGTCAGGAAGACTTCCACCATGGGAGCTTCTTTGGAAAATGCCATCCTGTCTGGATGGAGGGCATGCCAACTGCCCAAGCACACATACCTCTGCCTTACAGAAAAGGCCCTGTGTCACCTCAAAGTGTGACATGTCTTAGAGGCTGGATGCAATGACAGAGAATTGCTTATTATCCATTTGGCTGCGAAAAGTAAACAAATATTTTCTCCTTCTGCTCTATTTTAATCCTACTGAGGCGGAGAAGAGCTAACCGGAGTCAGCGGCAAAGGTAGAAGGTCTGTCTGCAGAATTGCAAGTGGCATTTGAATGAAAGGGAGAGCCATAAATGACTGATGAATAGCTCAGCTGGCAGAGTCCACTATTTTACAATAACCTGGCTCCCGTGCTTCCGTGTTAATCATTTTCTTTAAATGGAGAAATGGTGGCTTTATAAAAGGAGATGTAGTTCCATCCAAAACAAAAACTAGCTAGGTCATTCCTCTGCCACAGAGAGATATTGAATCAATTTATTTAGTGTGAGTTATAATTGACTTAGAACGGAGTTGAGTGCATTTCTTTAGGCTCTTCAGATGGGTAGCCAAAAGGGAGTATTTATAAATTTTTCAACCAAGGTAAAATCCGACTGCAGAAATAGGAATATCGTAGCACAAAGGTTTATGACTTTTAGGGTGGTGTGTGTCTAAGGGAAGAACTTGTTTCTATGAACTAAAAAAAAACATACTGCAACATCTACACCCAGCAGAAAACACATCAAAACACTTCTTGCTGCTTAATCCTCTCACTTAAGAAATGAAGCGTGACCGCTAATATGAGCTACAATATTTTTAATTGTCTCAAAAAAGGTGGAAATGTGTATGAAAATGAGGCAGAGCTGAACTTTTTTCAAGCTGATTTCATTGATAAAGCAGCGACAAAGCTGGCAAGAACTGGTACATGCGAGGTAGTTACACATGCAGCCACTCCACTAGGCTGAGTGCTGAACGGGAACTGACATTGCATATTTTTCTGTGCTTTTCTCTTCGTGTTTTTTTAAAAAGCAATGAAAAGAAATAATCTCATTATCCTAAATTAAGAGCTACATGACAAAGAAACCTGGAAGCAAAAGCATAATTTGGACGTCCCTAGAGCTGGAAGGGATCTGTGGAATCAAGAGTTAGTAAAGTGGAGATAACTGCTATCTTTTAAGAAAAGGGGGACATATGCCCCAGGACCACACTGAAAAGGGCTCTCCCCTCTCCGACAGCCCCATACAAAAAACCATCAGGGAGAGAAAAAGAACAAAGAAATCCAGATCTAACTGGGGTGGCGGTGTGAAAAATACTGAGAGACAGACATACTGTCGTTAAGTTTGTGCTATTATGCGGGAAAGCGTTAATGGGTTCTGTCAAACACAAACGAGTTTAGAGCAGAGGTGTGTGTCCCTGCAAGGGCTTTGTTTTACTCTGTTTTACTCTTCCCCTGTTATCCCTGCCGTGAGACTGAGGCTCATCGGTACTAACTCAACAGGAGCAGCTGAGTGCCAGCGCTGGCATACAATCATCAACAACTTGTCATCGGTAATGTTTTTCCCATCTTAATTTCAAGCTCTGACAAGCAGTGGTCTCCCAGGTAACACCCCCCCAGTTCAGGGAAGGGTGTGGAGCAGGGACTGCTCCCAATGGGTCAGAGGAACAAGGTCCCCGGGCAGTTGGAGAAGGGTATGTGTACATCAGTCAGAAACCGGACCTTGGCTTGTCCCGTTTGCTACTGCAGACAGAAGCTATGCATCTGTCTCTTTTTCTCTACAATCGAATTTTACTCTCTACAGTGAGAAAGGCACATGGCTGGTATCTTCTCTCCCTTTTCATTGCCCTCTCCCACCACATTTGGGATTGGGAACGCTGGGAAAGGAGGGAAGGCCACAAGGCTAGGGCTGCTCGCCAGCAGCTCCCCAGCAGGCAGGCAGAACTGACACTTTCCGATACTTCTCAAGTATTGCTGCTTTGCCAGGCTTCTGGATTTATCAATATCCACGGCCTTTTACCTACTGAATTCTAGGACACTTTTTAACAGTTGCTGGCAGCAATAAGGTTTAATGTTAAAGAGTCGCTGTGTTATAACCATGAACACAAGTGGAACATCAGCCAGCCAGAGCGTAGGGGACTCCTTCCTTGGCTGAAATGCAAACCTACATGCATGCACATGCTATTTCAGACCAACATAGCTCAGTCTACAAATTACGTTAATCATATAGAATCATAGAATGGTTTGGGTGGGAAGGGACCTTAAAGACCATCCAGTCCCACCCCCCTGCCCTGGGCAGGGACACCTCCCACCAGCCCAGGTTGCTCCCAGCCCCGTCCAGCCTGGCCTTGAACCCCTCCAGGGATGGGGCAGCCACAGCTTCTCTGGGCAACCTGGGACAGGGGCTCACCACCCTCACAGGGAAGAACTTCTTCCTCAGATCTCATCTAAATCTCCCCTCTTTCAGTTTAAAACCATTCCCCCTCATCCTATCACTCCCCTCCCTCATCCAGAGTCCCTCCCCATCTCTCCTGGAGCCCCTTGAGGGACTGGAAGGGGCTCTGAGGTCTCCCTGGAGCCTTCTTTTCTCCAGGCTGAACCCCCCCAGCTCTCTCAGCCTGTCCTCACAGCAGAGGGGCTCCAGCCCTCCCAGCATCTCCGGGGCCTCCTCTGGCCCTGCTCCAACAGGTCCATGTCCTTCTGCTGTTGGTGGCCCCAGAGCTGGAGGCAGCACTGCAGGGGGGTCTCCCCAGAGCAGAGCAGAGGGGGAAGATCACCTCCCTTGTCCTCCTGTGATAAACTTATAGTAAACCTATAACCATTAATAAAGACTATAACTTCTATACAGACTATACCCAATAAACTTATTTCCATGGAACCATGGTAATTCACAGTCTGCTAAAATAGGACCCACAGCACATTTTCGTATTTCTTAGTAAAGACCCCCATGTAGTCTATCGCATACGAGTTTAATACTGACCACATTTGGCACAAGAACACACAGGGAAACTCCACCCACATATAAAATTGCAGGCAAAAAGACAGGAAAAAAAATAACCGAAGAATGGATTCTAGCACAAGCTCTGCTCTATGCTGCAGGGAGAAACGAAACACTCAGAAAGACTGATTTGTTACCTGTTATTTTATGGGGTACAGTCGCACTACAGGAAACAAAGGCAGACAATATACAAGCGAGATGAAGAATGCTCAGCTCTGCCCGGTTTCACTGAGATCACTGCAAGCAAAACCAATTACCTCAAAGGCAAAAACATAACTTTGTCTGATGTAGGTTTTTATTTTTATTCTTTTTTTCACCTCATGTAACTGGTTCTGCTGCCATGGCTCTGATCAGCAGTAAATTAGGATTAGGTAGAAAGGACTAGGATGAGGGGTAATGTAAAAGCTGGAGGGCAGGAATGAGAAAAAAGAATTGATAAATAATACACAGGCCTCTTCTGTGAAAAGCTGGCAGAGCTGCTAAGGAATAACTGGAAATACTATCCAGATTCCATTGATAGAAAAAAAAAAAATCATCTGGGGAGAAGGGTTTACATCCAGAGAGGAACCGTCTGTCTGAAAAGTCTGTTTGAGATTCCTTGACCTCAGGGGAAGAAGAGAGTGGTAAATACTGGGATCTCACACAAATAAGGAGTAGCAGGGCTTGCAGGATAAGACTATTTGAAACACTCTGAAGATGCCTATTTAATGTCATGAACCTTACTGTATGTTTTGGAGAAAGGACAGCTGTTAAAAAGAAACTCTCCTGGCCATGAAATACGTGCCTGGCTCCATAAACCAAAATGGTCGACGGAGGAGCGAAAGGGAGAAAAAGAAAAATTCTTTGAGGTACTTCTAGGCTATGAAAAAGACTCAAATATTGACAGTGCTTTCGGCACACTTGTCAAGGAACAGTGAGATCCTCTTCAGCACAAGATCCATCAGCCCACTGCTTGTCTCTTGCTTGATGGGAGAGATCTTAAGATTCAGTATCATTACAAGACAACGGACAGGCGTATCTGTGTGGCGACCTTCCTGGAGTTATCTGATGAAAAAGAAAGTTCGACAGAGGGAGAAGGCAGTATTACATTTTCAGACTCTGGCTCTATGTGTCTGCGTTCAAAAGGCTTGGCTTCCAGATGGGCAGATGGAAACACACACAGATATAATCCTCCCGCTTTATGGCAGAACGTGAGTGATAAGTACCAGAAGAGTGCTGAGGAGGAAGCAAGAATAATTAAACAGAAAGAAAATGTAAGAAAACTTTATACTACAAAAGTGAAGGGCATTTCCATCATATAGGCAAGTCGATCAATAAGGCAAGTCTGTGAGGAACAAGGGGAACTTGGCGTGACTGAAAACAGAGATTCTGCGTCCATCCGGGTGATGCTTCATGCTGAGTACACACTCTGACCCTACAACCCAGGGCTAAGGACCACAGAAAACGTTGCTGGCAACTTCAAAATCCTAATGACTGAAGTAAAAGCTGTCAGAAAAATACCGCATACCCAGGGGTAATGTGCTTTCTTACTGCTGTAAAAGTTGCGAGGAGACACAACTATGAGATGCTTTCCAGCTCCGAAGACAGAGGTGATGATGGGAAGAAGAGCCCTGCTCTCTGCTTGGGAGATCACCCATGTGTTGAAGAACAAGACATCATCGGTCGCAAAGTGGAAGTTAAATACATCTACCTTCAAAATGGCAACATTCAATCAAAATTTAGAACAAAAGGTATAAAAGCCACACTCTGCCATCAAACAAGTAATATCTGTTCTTTCAAAAAATGAAACTTCTATCAATTGTGCTGAGATATTTTCCATAACCTCCAAGATGTTACCATTACGAGTCTTGATATGCAGCAGATATTTTTCTGATCCTTAATTTCATTTTATTGCATCTAGATATACCATCTCAGTCCACATCACCTTTAAAAGTCTTGCAGATGTTTCTTCCATCGCTGCAGATCTGTCATGTGACTGTGCTATATATTTTCTTTCTTTTCATCTTTTCTTATAAATCATTCCCTCTAGTCTCTAATCATTTGTCATGCTCTGCTGTGAGTTTCAGCCAATTAACCTATACCTTAAGGTGCTCAAATTTGGATCCATTTTTCCTGATATCGTCTTCCCTTGTATTTTGTACATTTGTTTTAAAATTCCCTTAATAATTATGCCAATGCTTATACAGAGAGCACTATTAAAAGTACAACTAGCACCGAGCTCTTTTCAATGCCAGAAATTTAAAATGACACTGTTTATTCCAAGTCAGCGTAGTTTTACACCAAAGAAAGAAACGATTTTTGAATGAGAAAAGACAGTTAAAAAGGAGGGACAGTTAAAAAGATGGACAGTTGAGAGTACTTTGACTAAATATTTAAATTAACGTGCAATAGCTGAAATGTTACTTTTGTAAGCTTTCAAGGCATCAGTATTGACTGCCATTACAAAGCATAAGTGACCCAGGAATTTAAGCATTAGTTATACATTTTCTAAACTATTTGTTTCCAGCTTAGCCACAGGCCTCCCAAGGTTTGACTATCTTTATAAAAACATAAATACACACTTGTTAAAACAAATAGTGTCCCTGCTGCTAAGGCTGGAAATTGGCTCGCCTGTCCTCATAGTAACTTAAAAACAGTTTAAAAAGCAGTAGAATAAAAACTTGCATGACTTAAAAACAATTATTATCCTTAAGAGATCCTTAAAGGCAGGTATGTAACAGTCAACTTTAAGGTCACTTTAATATACAATTTAGAGATATTTCTATAGCTCCCAAGCAAAAGGATAAACTCTTAAGTACTAAAATTTGCCATCATTAGAAAAGTTCATTTCAATGCTCCGCCTCTAACTCGTTATCTGTAATTAAGAAAAATCAGATTTCAAAGCAAGAAGAGGAGACTGCAATAAAGCTATCTGAAGTACTCTCTGGCAGGGATAAAGCCAGCAGAGAGGTGGCTGTCATAAAATAGCCAAATGGCTTTTTCCACCTCCATCAAGGTCACTTTCCTGATGATGTGCTCAATAAGATGATAATGCATTTAACCACTTTCCTTGCATCTGACTTCGACCTTATTGCAAATCCAAATGGCCTTGTTTAACTACCCTGGCCTTTCAACATTTCCCTGAACAAAGATAATTAAGGAGATATACTGCCCCCTACTATCACAGGAATTGAAAGACAAATAAACTTTTAAGAGCGCAGCCAGGTGTCTATTGCATTAATGTACAATGTTTGAGCAGGGGGTAAAATGAAATAATGGTTAAATAATTATAAAAGGTTAACGAAGTTAACTTTGTTACATAAGGCAATTCTGTTTTATTTAAAAGAAAGAGCATAAAAGGCTTTCCAGACTACTTTTTACAACTCCCTGGACAACAGTCTTTTCTTTAACGCAGTTTCTGACTAAGAGGAAAAACGTTCTGCAAAAATTAACAACTCTGAAATTTCTGTAGATTTGGAGCTGGCTGTATTTCATACATGGGTACAATTACGTTTTATGAAAAAGCAGGTCTGTATAATTAAACCAAGAGCTGCTCTAATAAAAGTATTTCCTTTCTTTTTTTTTTTTTTCCTTTGTGTGTGGTCAGCAACTATACTAGAGATGCAAATTAAAGTAGTTTAAAAATTAGTTTGGCAGTTATGACAATTTGGAAGCTTAAGGTAATGCTTTTGCATGATTTATAGAGCGATGAAAAATGACCAAATAATACCATTCTATAATAGCAGTTATTCTCTTCTTTAATTTTATTCATATCTATTCTTGCATCCCAAAGCATTCTCCAGGACACTAATTCTTCTTCATACCCAGAAAAAAAAAAAATCCCCCACGTCAATAGCACTTGGACTAATAAAAACTGAAACAGGATAAAAAGAATAAAAAAGCAGGCAAAGCAGTTGGATGTTCTTTTTGTAGTTGCATGCAAGAGATCTTATTTAGATTAATCTTTTTTTTTTCTTCTAAATCTGTTTTTCTTTTAAGCATCTTAGAAATACTGTTGTATAGGTCTGAATCCTCTGCAAAAGCCAGAAAGAGGCTGAACAGCAAGTTGTATCAGAAAGATAAAACCACGTAACTCGCTGTTGATGTGATAGTAGATATGTGAGCTTACTGCTACTGCAAAAATTCCTGTTTCTTTGCCACAGGAAATACAGTATACAGAAAATCGGTTACACATATTTAATCTGAGTTCTACCATAATGGAGATCTTCAGAAATGACAACATCTACCTCTGTCACTCTGTCAGGCCGCCATTACTTTGAGTTGTAGATGTAGTGTGTCCAAATTTCAAAGCGCTCAGGTATTTGGCTAAACTTTTTGCCGTAACACTTCTTAATCCAGACTCAGCTCCTGAATTCTTAATACAGCAGAGCTTAAACCACCTGTAAAGATACCTTCTACTACCCACTACAAAAATCAGTGCTTCCACCATCACTGATCACCACACCGAATACCTGAAGTTTGCAATGATTCACATACTATTGCTACGCAAAATCCTTTCTGCTGTATGTAGCAAGTCATAAACAAGCCTCTCACTCTGAGCTAGGTCTCAAACGGGTAACCCTGCGTTTTGTTTCCCCTGTAGATCCCGCTAGAATGATATACAGTCTCCAGAAATGAGAACTCTACCATTCTTACACTTAAAGGACTTGCTTCATAAACCAACCACTTGATAGCACTTTACACAAAACAATTATTTCCATTTCAGGTTTGGGTAAACGGTTGCCCTAGCCAGTCCCAGAAGAAGACTGTGTGCCTTGTCATGACCCACAGTGAGTTCTGCAGTTTTCCTGTGCAAGTGCACTTTCAATTCTTTCAGTCTTAGGCAAAGGTGGTGAATGGTTATTTTCCACTCATTCAGAATATTTCAGCCTACTCTGTTCAGAGTTTAAGACGGGTGAAGCTTTCTAAAGGGACAAGTGGCATTTTTTCCATCTGTCCCTAACATTTAACAAGCTTAACTAAGTTAAAGTGGGGAAACTACAGAAGCATTTTATTAGTGCAGTTACTTTACTTCCTCCCGACTTCTTGTTTTGTATAAAAATCTTCAAGTGTTCAAACCTGAAAGATATATACATCCTCAAACCATTAGTGAGGTCAGCAGCTCACAGCAACGTCTCTCTGTACATCCCTGAACAGACTGAAGCCCTCTTGCTATTCTGAAACGCAGGGACCTGTAACTACCTCTTCAGAAAGTCTCTCAAACCCACACAGAGGGAAGCCGATAGCAGTATTTAGAATGAAATGACCAGCAATAAGATCTCTGTAGACATGCAGAAAAGATGGGAAAGCTAATGTCTTTTCTCATTTGGAAAACCATACGGTGCAGTATCATTTTCTGATATCACCGCTCAAATGCCTACATTGTACAAAGTGTATGTATTGTGACCTTTTATTTTTCCTTTTTAACTTCAAGAACTGCATTGGGATGCAAAACAAGTTACAGAAAGAAAAGCTGTAAAGTCCAATCTCATAATTGCTTATCAGAGCATTTCAGTAATTTTCTAAGTCATGTTAAGTCTTCATAGAAATGCAAGAATACAAACAGCTCAAGACAAAGTCTTTAAGTTGGGTCAGTTTACATGAAACACTGACGGGTGCTTAACAGCATTCTTACTGCAGACCTTTAAAATGAACGCATACCTGACATAACATTTTACAATTTTTTATAGCATCAATTACCAATTTTTTTAGACACCTACCACGTCAGCTGCTTTTCTTGAGAAGGAAAAAAAAAAAAAAAAAAAAACCACAAAAAATAACCCAACAACCTAAAATGTATCCCATACTGCATGGAATGTATTACTTCATGTGCTCTCAATTCTACCCCAAAAAGGTTACAAAGTAAAAATGACAAGTAAGCCAAAACCATCCAAACATTAAATGTTTTTGTAAAGGTTCTAGTGTTGTAGGTTCCTTGCTAAATTGTAACAGTGCCTTTTTATAACTCCTTGAAAGAAAAACCAAAACATACTGTGACACATATGAGGCCATTCTCCATATAGAGTTGCAGAGCAATTAACCAACAAATTTTGTAGCATCTCATTTGTAGTTGCTGAGCTGCTTGACAGTTTTGAGCCCGAATCTGATGGATGAAAAAAGTGGTAGGCTATTTTTGCTGTTCTGGTTAGAACACTTTCCCCTTCCCAGTTTTTACTCAAATACTTTCACCTGAACTTACTGAGGATATATTCAAAGATTTATCTTTTTAAATAAAAGAAGGGAAAGTGAACTACATCAGCTGCGCACACAGCACCAAGGAGTTCAGGGAAATAAACCTGGCCTATTTAGTACCATTATGCAAATGTACAAACTCTTATCTTAATGACAGCCTGTATTTAACATCAGGCAATCAGATCCTTGTGTCTCTTAAGCAATTAATACACTTCCTAACGGATAGGGGACTCCTGCCATCTTCAGTAACTTTTCCACACATTTTTAGTGCATTTATTCTGCGGATTAGAGAGCTCGGGAGAGAAGGTGCTTCCCTCCCTCTCCCTCCATTGTTCTCTACCTTCAAAGCTGGTAACAAACAGCTCGAGAGCAGCTCAGTCTTTGTCGGGGGGGGGTGTCTGGGAGTTCACATCCCAAGTTTCTCTCCCCGTCGCTGGAATTATCGGAAGGCAAGGTTTCGGAAAGCTTTCCGCCGTAACGGCCAGAAAACAGGCAGAAAGTTAACAAAGGGGAGCTATCGCCGCAAAGTGTCAGGTTTGTTTACTGGAGCAGATCAGTATTCCCCCAAATCTTCAAAGTTCAGGGTTTTTTTGTTTAATAAACTGTTAAAAAAAAAAAAAAGGCAAATGGGCTAAGCGAGGCGAGCGTAAACTAAGATGCTTTAAAACAAAACAGAACACTCTACAGACAGACGGGTAGCTCAGATTCATGTGAATTAACAGGAAAACTAAAACGTAGTGGGCACAAAAGCTGCAACGGTACGTTCATGCACTGGAATACAGACATTATAAATTTAAGTAAATTTGATTGCTGACATACCTTTCTCAGGGTTTTTTTTTCCCAATCCTTCCTTAAAGTCTACTCTAGCAATTAACAAACAGAGGTCTCCGGATGGCTCAGTGAAACATTTAAAGCTGGGGAACAAAAGGTTTATTTTAAAAATGAAAACCTTGGCTTGTACAACTCCAGACATGAATCTGCTTTCAATTACTGAAAGTATTTCCACTTCAGTACAAAAAGGATCAAATCTTCAACTACACCATCTTTAGGCACTGAATTTGATTATATTAAGCTTTAAGAACAGGGAAGGACTTTGTGACACAGCTGTAGGTTCCGGAGGTATGCTTTGCGAGGCATGAAAGGCAGAAGGAGCTGGCACTTTACACCAGCAGCCCTGTACTTCCATACCTCACCTCTGCTTCGCGGTCGGGGCTTATTTTTCAGATGCCCACATAAATGTCAAAGATTACTCTAGGCTTTAAATGAAGGATTTTACAATCCTTTAGAAATTAACCTGGGGTGTTGCGTGTTTGGTTTTTTTTTTTTTTTTTTTTTCCTCTTCTCTCCCCCCTCACCTCTGCTTTTATTTGCGTAATTTGCACTGCTGTAAAGTTACATTTTTCTTTCCAGACTTTTGAAGCAGCACAATCTCCTCCACATCCCCCC
>VYZM01009863.1:336750-444178 GCA_013398915.1 Dromas ardeola
CCCATCCCCCCCCCCCCCCCCCCCCCCCCCAAAAAAAAAAAAAAAAAAAGAAGTTAATTCTGTTTGGTTCAGAATAACTGCTATATGAGTAACAGTACTGAGATGAAGCAATACAAAATAATGCTCTGATGTTTTCAGGTCATTTTATGTAATTTTAGAGGGAAAGGCAACAGTATTTTAGGAAAAAGTTTAAGCCCTTCTCTGAAGAAATAAAAATCCCACTATAATCCGAGCCTTATATCTCTCTTTAAACTGAACTCACTGTGAATCTGAATCCTGTTCGTGTCTTGCGAGACTCACTTCAGTGCACCATCACACTTTGGGACCCGCAAGAGAAAACTATTAAAGATCCCGAAACATGCACTGTTGTGGCACCTTCCTCCCTTAATTTTTCATATTGCTTTCCCATTTTTTCCGAGACCTCTATCGGCAGCTGCAACTCACTGGCTTTCACCTGGAAAAGAGGGCAAAGAAGCAGTTGCTTGCACAGCTAATGCTCCGAACTGGAGACGGAGAGTCTAATCTTCATATTAAGCAGCTTCCAACTGACTAAGTTTTGATTTACATTTAATACTTGGGCCCACAGCTCTAAATCCCTCAGGATTACTGTGTATGTTTTTTTTTAATTAAATTTTTACACTTTTGTCAGAAAGAAAAAGAGGAAGATATTTACTGCAAATGAAAGCGACATAAAGAAGTAACTGGAAAGAAAAAGAGGTCAATTTGGTTTGTAAACTCATGAGCTACAGGACATTTCATAACAAACAAGGTATCTGTAGGCTGCTTGAAACAATCAATTTAGAATAAAATAGTTTTGTATAGAGGTCTGACAAAGAGAATTGGCTTTCGTGAAAAAACTACCCTATTGTGAATCTCTTAGAATTGGTAAAGACCACCAGCAGAGCAATCCTATTTGTGTAAGAGAACAAGCTCTATGAAAAAACACTCTGTTCTTCTTAATGATGAAGCTGGAATGTCACATCTCTAGAAAAGTTTGTATTGTATTCTGATCATCGTAAAAAAAAAACCCCGCACCCCCCCCAAAAACCAAAAACCAAACAAAAAAAAAAACCCAGTTCAAGGTACTTCTCCGAAATGACATCTTTAAAAAGATATTTTAAAAACAGAAGCACAAAAAAAAAAAAAAAGAAAAAAATCAATATCCGTGTGATTCCCACAAAATACTTCACGTATTTCTTGGAATAAGCATTATACTGATCATGACAGAAACTATGTGGCCGGGACTGTGGGTTCAGCTGCTGCTGTCCTTCATCTTCTATTTTGTCTTTTTGGTGTAGGGTAGGTGACTGAAAACTCACTGTATTGCTTTGGTCAGAAATTTCTTTTTTTTTTTCTCAAGAGAAAGAAACCATTTCTTTTCCCCTAATTACAGCTTCTCCTCCCTCCCTCTACATCATAATTCCTTGCGGGGAAAAAACCCACATGAACCACCAAAGCAAATTTTCTTTTTACACAGTTGCTGCTTTGGCAAGATCAGAAAAAAGTGTCATCCTTTGGGTAAGTCTGTCAAACAGATTTCTAACATACAGTTTGAGAATGTTCATCTAAAAGTACTATATCTGCACTTGTGTATGCTCATATGACATTTATTGCCTTGGAAAGGTGGCATAAAAATTATTTCACACTACTCTGACACCTGGTGTGAGCCATGTCCCTGCAAGTGGTCTATATACAAAACGGTTATAAAAATCATATGTTTAAAATGAAATAAAATGCTTTCCAAAATATTAACTTGGGTTTATATATTAAAAAAAAATGCATTGCAGACTGCTGTTAAGTAGACACCTTATCACCTTTTCCAGGGAGAAAAAAAAAAAAAANAAGAGGAAAAAAAAAAAAAAAAAAAAAGGAGGAGGTTTTCATAAACCGTAAGAATAGGATTTATACACACTTTACATACACTCAGAAGTGCCTACATGAACAAACCTTCCCATGGTAGACGTTCAGGCAGATGATGAATGCCTGGTGATGGGGGGTTGTTAGGCAGAAGAGTACGTGCTGTAGTGCATCTAGAATTGCCTTTATGGCACACCCTGCAGTGGTTTATTGGATATTAATTCTCCTGGAGAGGTGATCATTTTCCACATTCAACCTGACACACTTAATATTTGCCAACATGCCGAACTGCCTGTGAAATAATTTTACTGGATACCAGCAGACAAGGCATATTCAGAAACAGGGCACAGACACTATCAAGAATGTAAAGTTACCATTTATTTAAGAGGAGAGGAAGGAGAAGAAAATATTTCTTCCTTCATTTCATCCATACTTTAGGATTTTTTGATGTGCCCACCACGTTTTAGTGAGCCTGTTCACCTTGTGCTCACGCACAGAGCCATCAGTCTGTACTGCAGCTCTTACAACCACCACTTGGGCTCCACCTACTTCACGCAAGGCTAACCATCGCACAAGTTTCCAGAACGCAGTATATTACGTTGAAGTTATCACACATGATACGCCTTAAAGTCTTTCTTCCCACTACCGCTTCCCCGTACTCCATTTATCTGCTCGGCACGCTGCTGCACAGATGTCAGACCGCCACGGATCCACGTGTGTTAAACAGCTTCCGAAATCACGGCGTTCAGCTCTGTCAAACAGTTGCTATTTCACGGCAGCCAACTTTATCACTAGCGTTTCCTAATTCCATCATCTAAATGATTTCACTAACAACGCGTTTCACTGAAGACCTTCCACGAGCGCTGCCAGATTTGCAAGTTCTGGTGTTATCTGCCAAGAGAAGGAACTCAAAGGCCAGCTGAATTCTCTCATACAAGAGCCCTTAAAATGTGAGCAAGTGGTAGAACATTCAGCATAAAAGGTATTTCTCAAGGAAAATACGGAAACTAAATATAGTATGCATACACTGAGGCCAGAAAAAAGCCGATGGCGTGACACAGGAGTTTTTAGACTGCTGATGAATCAGCGCAAGTCACAGGAAAGAGTTCCCCCCGGCTTCTTCCCACCCACCATGTGCTTACAGTTTAAGAGCAACACATGAAAAGTGAAAGCCTAAGTGAAAACCTACGTGGAAGAGCGGAGCTGCATTTAGGATTGAGAACACCAGTGTGACTGGGTCAGTTCTGAGGCCAAAAAATCTGAAATGGACAGAGCCGAGCCTGCTGGAAAAGGATTCAAAGATACGAAAGCCATTCAGTAAAAATACAGCTTTTATTGCAAATATCCTGAAGATAATCAAATTTATAGAAGCCGCCCTTAATATTGGTAAAAAGGCAGATAGAGCACGACCAGTGTCTCAAAGAGTTCTCTCTGCTTTCTACAGCCGTACTTCCCAGGCACACACAACTTGCCTTAGCTTCCTCCTGCCATCCATTAACTGCAAGAAGCATCGTCAGCCCTTTCTTGAGAGTCTGGAAGTTGCCGTACTTGGGGATTCCTCCTGCCTCCTTCACAGTTGCTGGGGATGCTCGTGCTTCATTGGAGTTGAAATACTCATCTCACTGCATCTGCTCGGTACTTGGTTAAGTGGGGTCAAAATGGTAGAAAACTATGGAAAACAGCTTGTTCTAAAAATCACATAGAAAATGTATGCCAAAAATATTAATTTTGTTACAGGAGGGATCTCTATTCCATCTTTAATGTCTCAGTCCAGTTTTGGTAAACAAGTTATTCTCACACCTCTGTGTCCACTGCCCAGAGACCAAAAATGCCTTTTTCTCCAATGAGGATGATTCCGCATACACAACCCACTCGTGTGTCTAGGCAAAGGCACTGACTGTTGACCTTCAGGAATTGCTGCCATCATTCCGTCCCTCCCTCTCCCCTTCTCTCCTCCCCACTTTGAATTGTCCTTTCTCATCTTGTCCACCCTACCTTAGTGATAACTTTGCCGGGGGGAGAGACAGAAAGTCTCCAGTAGAGCTCTCTCCTGAAGAGCAGACTACTGATACTGGCGTTCATTTTGAGACAAGCCCTCAAATGTGGTATAGCGGAATCCTAGATTTTAAGGGTTTGAAATCCTTTTTTTTTTTTCCTACTCATGTGGCCTCCCAGAAGTTCTTCTGAAGTTTCCCAGGAGCCAGTGCTTCCTGCAGCTGGACCACAGACACTAAGAAAAGAACTCCAAGGGCTCTGTGATTGCAGGGCAAGCGTGCAACAGACTTATTCCATAGAGAATTCAACCGGTCACGGTTCTCAGCTCTCTGTATAAAGGAGAGGGATCTGTCCCTATCCACATTACACAGGAGCTCAGCTAGATGGAGAGTGCTTAGGCATGTAACTACATGATTTCAATACCTCATCTAAAACTATTATACTGAAAAGCCCGGCACAAGAATTTATCAGCTGAAGTCCATCGTTATTCTTTGCCTTTCTGATAACGCGCCTGCTAACATCCAGCACAAGGGTCACATTGCTGTTTAAAACCCTCCTGCACCAAAGTAAACAAACCAGACACTGATAGATTTCCTGAACTACCCTCAGGCAGAAGCAGTTTCACAGATGGGGTAAAAAAAAAAAAAAAAAAAAAAAAGATGGGCAAAATTAAAACTGCTAGAGAGAGAGAATTTTGCTCCAGGTTTTCTAAATCTTACCATCTATATTTCATTCTGGAAATTCCTCCAATTAATAAAGATATTTTTACTATTATAATAGGGTTGTTTTTTCCTGAAGTATTCAGAAATTGATACAGTTGGACCTTCTTCTTTGCTGCAAAGTTTTGCATGCTGATTAAACAAGTTAAAAACGTGTTCCACTATAGGGAAAGGCACTAGTAGTAACAGAGCGTTTTAAAAGTTAACAAAAACAACGAAGGGAAAATCTATCATACCAAACAGCATCTGAAAATCTGAAGCACTTAGCAATGAATGTGTAACTCCCCCTAATGGAGGCATATTTGAATTTATCTTAAAAGGAGATGTCAATAAGTTAAAATTCTAATGCTCAAAATAATAGTAATACTGTCGTATCACGTTCCCCTTCCTGGCTTTGTAAGGCATCTTTTAAGGTACGCATCTGTGATTTACAGTAAACATTAAACTATTACCAACACAATTTTTTTAAAATTTTCTTAGCAAGTTTTATTACGTAAAGTAAAATCTTAAATATACGTGCACTTCAGCATAGTTCTATGGTACACGCTCCAGTAGCCATTAAAATTCCCTTAAATTATCTTCTGTCAGTCATTTTAACTTCTGTTTTAGCTAAATGTTTTCCTGTTTCTTAAAAAGTCAGCAAATTGCTATAAAAATGACAGTGACAGGCCGCAGCGGTTTTGGTTGTGAGGTATAAAGAAACCCTTCTTATATGCACAGCTGCTGGTAATGAATGCAGCATGTTTGAGGTCTAATCTTGGACAGTTTCCTACATTTCTGACTGCAGTTTCCTTGGCAAGTTTTCTGGGACCATATTATCTCCATGTCCTGGTATTTCAGCCATAACTTTGCAATACAAGAGTCTGGCACTGTGCACGGGTGGAATGGTTTTCAAAAGTCTGTCCTCCCAGTTAACAACTTGTTAGGAGTCTTTGCCTTAATTCTCTTCTAGCAACAATTTTTTTTTTTTAAATTTTAAATGCATCATTTTCTACATAACCACCCTGTAAGGTATGGCAGACAGAGTCAATTTTTATATAACAAAATCACTAGTGAAAGATGCCAGGTTGACAGCATCAGGGACTAAAATTACATTTACCCACCGCCCAGCTACAATAACAGCAGCAGCAACGCTGTTGTGCTCAGAGCTCTCAAATCTGAGCTCCTGCAACTTCTAGGGTAAGAGAAGAGCTCTGGACTTCGTTCTGCCCACGATTCTGATAAGCCTGGATGTTGCTATAATTGGTCTGGTGATACTGTAATAAGTGGTATAAGTAGGGCCGCGATTAAAGGCTGGATTTTACACAGGTCACGCTCCCCGAAGGAGGCATTTAACCTGTCTCCTCATAGTGGTGAAAGACTCTGCATCTGCGCTACCAAAACTAGTCTTTAATCTAAACACATGGGTACTCAGATTTTCTCCTAATACAGAGAAAAGGCAAAAAAGAGTAGTCTGGAATGAAGCTATGGGTATAATTCCAAATTACTTTTACTACGGTTTGATTATGGAAAGGAGGTTTAGGAAATTTAGTGCTAAAGAGCTGTTCTCTTTCAGGTTTTTTTTTTTTGTTTGTTTAAATGGGATCTTATTTTCTATTTTTCTTTGCAGGAAGTAGTTCCTAGCAAAATATGCTCTTAAATAAGACTTACCCAGCTGTCAAATTCTACTCTTTAATGCCAACAGAGCGAGATTCAAAATTATGGATGAACATATGTTTAAAATAATTACATCGTAAGGCAAAGATAGACACGTTCTGGTATAGCAAAAAGGACAAAAATAAAAAAAAAAAGCTTATAAACGAGAAGGACATCGATAAAATGTCTACCTGCACTATTAGTCATCATACAGAAATATTTCTAACACCATATAAGTACACGGGAAGTCAAAAATGAACTACTTGGAAGCAAAGATCTGTGTTACAAACCAGGAAATACGGAGAAGATCCAGGGGAGATGTAGAACTATAAATGAAGTAGGATAAGCTACAATTCACAAACTGGAGCCTGGCACAGTAACAAGAAAGAAATAAGAGCAACGATCGAGAAAGCACTTAAGAGAGTTAAAACTTTCCCGAATATTTTGCTGCCCAGGATTTCTGCTTATTTTATTTTTAAAAGGGAGCTAAAACTAAAGACCAGTAGCTGTATAGACAAAAATATCAAGTTTTGACATGCTTAATCTTACCCTGGCTTATTTCATGCAATTTTAAAAAATCTCTATCAATAATCTAGTGACAGAATAATTCCACCACCACCCCCTAAAAGAAAAAAAAGCCCAACCCCCCACCAAAACCATAACAGACTCTCTGAGCTAAAGCATTTAACCCAGACTCAGTCTAACCGTGGTTATGGGTGTTGAAACAAGGCTTTTCCCATCTGTCTGACCTGGACAGTCAAACCGCAGGGCCAGCTATGATAGAGATTTCCTTTCCAAGTTCCTTTCCTCCCCTAACGCAAAGTATTACTGAGATTTGTTTTATATGTTTGACAGAGAGTAAATTACACAGATAGAGGAGATTCTCTGAAGATTTGTGATCCTTGTGAAAGAGGTTAATGTGAGTCAGGGAACACTGGAGTTTAGGATATATAAGTAATACAAATGCCGTCAGTCATTGTCTTAAGATGATAGCACAATTTTGTTTGTTGGATTTCCTTGAAAGAAAAAATCTTTGCTATTACTTCGGGGATTGCAGTTCAACTCCAGTACACAACCCTACTGATGCTGTGTTCGTGCTTCAAAATATGTTGAAGTATGTAGTTGATTATCTAAACCCACCATTCACTGTTCAGCACTAGTTGGTACGGTAGCAGTTTTGCACTGTGGGTAACGTGAGAGCAAATGAATGGTTTTTCCCTTTTTCTTTGTTTAAAAAAAGAAACATCTTTCCCTCCCACCCCTAGTACCCACACTATATAAAGTACAAAAGAAAAAGCATGGACGTACATAATTAAAATGCTTTACCTCTGCTAAGGATTACACCAAAACATAGGTGTCTTTAGATAAAATAAATACAATCTCATAGCCTGTTTAGGACATATACAAAGACTACGTAAGTCACAGGTTTAAACAATGTATATGATAACGTGCACAGCATAGCACTAAACTGATGGGTTTACAAAGTCATATATGTTGCCTTCTTAAAATGCTACCAAGATGATGACTGTAGAAAAACATTAAGAACTTGATCCCTCCAGCTCATGAGGGACATTGAACAACTGGAGAGAGTCCAGTGGAGAGCCACCAGGATGATTTAAATATTGGAGAACTTGCCATGTGAAGATAGGCTGGAAGAAGGGATTCATGCAGCCTAGGGAAGAGAAGGCTCAGAGGGAGCTAATCACAGTCTCCCAATGCCTAGAAGGCAGTTATAGAGAAGATGGAGGTTGTCTCTTCACACAGGTGCATGGTGACAGGACGAGGCAACGGGCCCAAGTTGCTTCAGAGGATGTTCTGTCTGGATATTAAAAAAACCCTTCACTATAACAACAATTAAAAATGGGAATAAGTTATCCAGATAAGAGGTGGGATCTCCCTTGGTGGAAATTATTTCAATCTCGGCTTGAGACACAGCCCTGGGTCATCCAAAGCCCTGCTTTCAACAGAAGATTGGACCTGATGAGCTCCAGGGATCCCTTCCAGCCCTGGCTTTATGCAATTGCACATTCTCAGTTCCCCGTGTTTTGTAACTACAGGAGGGAAGGTCTCCTAGCTGAGTCACCCTTTCTCACCCCCAAATTACCATTTGTTCTTAAAGTACCTTGCCAAACAAAATACTATCCCACGCATACAAAAGGGAAAAAAAATAGAGGGAAAAAAGGGAGAAAGAGAAAAAGAGAAAAGAGTTCAGTCATATTGCTATCAATATTCTTTAATTGTTTACCTTATTGTATTTGTGCCTAGAGCTGAAAAATAAAACAAAATAAATCTGTGAACCAGCGGCCTACATGCAGATAAACCTACACAACGCCCTAAATTCACCTATACCTCTTTCCATGTGCTTTTCTAAGTTGCTAGTGAAAAGCAGTAATTTCAATGAAGCATATGGACTGTAATAATCCGAATGTTCATATTATTTCTCTCTATATACATAATTATATGTATAAGAGTAATAGTGCACTTCTTCATGGGTAAACCTACATTTTCCTGCAAATTATATGGGAAGCAGGGGGAGGGGGGGAGAGCATATAGGGTGACATATGTAGAGAACTAACGACAAAGTGTGATTAACTGATATAAACAGCTTAAGTGAAACACAGCATACATTACCTCAGCTCTGCTGGTTTAGAAGCACATACAGGTGCAGAGCATTTGAGAAGAACTCTTATCTCATGGTACCGAGAAAGCTCATAGCCAAATGTGTATAACCACAAACACCTCTACTGTCTCTAAGTCCCATTTAGCTACAAATAGACACCTAAATATATATATATATTTGTGTACAGGAATATACATATAGATATATTTATTTGCAGAGTCCAGCAGTACCCATACCTAACCAAGTAGAAAGGGAACTCAGCATGTTTCGAGAGACTGCTGCAATTCCTTTTCTCACTGAATTACATCATCATTTTCTTTCTTCTTCTGCTTTGGGAAATCTACTTGAAGAAATTCAGCACTAGTAGAAAAGTCCTCCCACATGAAAAGATGCGCGCAATAGGGCTGTATACCTCACGGCAAGGGCAGGAACACTTCTGTAGGTACCGTGGCCCAGGCCTCGGGCCAAGGTAGGTGAACATAGGAAATACAGGAAATATAGGAAATGCTCCATGACGAGATAAGGAGGATCCAAGCTCACCCCAAGCCTTTGTATGGTGCCTGGACCAACTGGCAGGATCTCACTGGTGTGAAATCCTTACACCAATGATATTAACAGTTGTATAAGTAATGACTACACATCACGGTAACACTTTTGCAGAAAATGAAATGTACAGAGAAATAATATTTAATTTTGAAATCATAAGAGGAAAAGTTACATTTGTAGCAGTGTCTTTATTCATGGATTTCTTACTTATTATGGACTGGTGACAAAAATTCATCACTAGCTGAATCGTATTTTATATTACTAATTTTGAAGTTACTGATTTTGTATTTATTAATTTTGAATTTCAGACATCAGATAAATGGAAGCATTTAATTCTCAAGAATACAGAGCTAGAACATTCAGTTTTCCAACTACAAAACCTGTCACAGTGTCAAAACTTAGGGAAAAAGTTACCTGAAATACAGGTAATTATTGTGGCTTGACAAAACTAGCAGAGAAGAAATAATTTTAAACATTATTTCTTTAGTAGGGCTCTGGAGAGTAAGTGGCTATTATCTTTTAAGTACAGGACTCAGAGCACACCCCAGCGAACTCCAAAAACCCACCAGTAAAATTGTTTGAACAGAGCTTACAGAAGGACAAGTTTATTTTTAATTTGATACGCTACTTGTTCTCAGTTATAAAGTAACATTCTTATTTTAACAGAATATTGACCATTAATTTATAAACCTGTGCCTGCAATTCCAGATATCGGAAAGTACAATTACCGACACGTACTCCCTCCTTCCTCAAACTTGTGACGAACAATGAAGGAAACAAAGCACCTTTTATCAATCTCACAAATCCCGTGGCCGCTTTCAGATGCTGCAGCACTGACTCATAATTCAGCAATGTATCCGGGATGACTAACGTACAGTTACCTCACCTGTGAAATGGGTGTTCCAGTAGCTGCCTAAGGACAAGGAGGTGGTAATCTGGAAGCTACAAGCTTAAGTATTGAAAGCTAAATATTAAAAGCTTCCTTAAAAGGAAGTTAAAACTGTTGCTTCTAATGAGTCTATGTTCTTCACCCTCCCTCACAACAGGGTCTTCTCTGGATAACGTGTCCCAAAACGTAGGTTATACCAGACAAGGCTACTGAGCTAGACTAAGCTGAAGTCAGTCACTCTTCCCATGGCTTGAAAATTGTAACCGCTCCCAGAATAAACAAGTTACAGAATGAGCTGCATTTCCTCGGATCTGTCCCGACACCGTCAGATTTACCTGAAGCAGATCAACGCCCGCGCATTTCAATGAACAGAACTTGTGAAGTGCCATCCATTGCTCACACGGATGGGGACGTCTAGACTGTTTGACAGCAAGCCCACTCAGCTGGGAGCCTACGTGGACATCAGCAACACTGAGAAAGCTTGTGCAAACAAAGGTGTCATGCTGAAATATCTGAAAGATGGTTCAACAAGACACAAAAGAGAATCAGTAAAGGAAAGAGGCGAGTGACACTGTGGAGAAGGAATAACTTAGGTCAGACAGAACTACCCTGTTCCCTCCTGTTTAATGGCCCTTACCTGCCTGATCCAAGCACCGGAACAAAATGGT
The DNA here is from genome assembly GCA_013398915.1 of Dromas ardeola. Classification (NCBI taxonomy): domain Eukaryota; kingdom Metazoa; phylum Chordata; class Aves; order Charadriiformes; family Dromadidae; genus Dromas; species Dromas ardeola. The sequence goes on from VYZM01009863.1 coordinate 347,680, forward strand.
GACAGGAAAGATTATCTCTTCTAACTTCAGACCCAGTTTCTGATGCCTGGGAAAATACAGGTGGAACAAGTTAAGTGAACAGTGAACTGCTGTTATGCCTTGGTGCCTTCTTCGGAAAGGGAGGTCAAATAAGAAGGTACAACAGCACAACGAGCTTTGCCTACTGCGAGAGGGAGCACAGAGGTCTTGGGGACACTATCAGGATCTCCAAAATAACTTTACATTTACTTTTGAGGTAGATATTTTGTCAGGTCAATTATTTATGGAAAGTCCTATATGCCCTTCGAAATTTTGGTTTTGAATGAATTTCTTCCTTTCTCTGCCTCACAAATAATTTTGTAATTTAAATACAAATTGCAAAGAGTGATGAGAAAGTACACACGAGCACAAATTAACTAATGTAAAACTGAATCAGGCACTTCCAGATTCTTCAGTGAACCTTAAGCAGTTTCATGTTACAGGTCTGCCAGTCTCAGGCTGCCAAAAGGGGAGGTCCCCCTTCCCACCCCTTGAAGCCATGGATTCCTGCCTGCCTCCCTCCTCCTTTTGTGAGATCCGCCTGCATAGCTGCAGGGTGAGTTGGTTCAGCTGGCTGGTGATGGAAGGTCATTTTTTTTTCAGGGTTAGGATACAGTTCCATTCAAGTTGACATTAAAATATTTAGCGCTGCTGCAGTTACGTCCATCTTCTCCAAAGCCCTGCCTCCTGCGTTGTGTCAACCGTGCTGATCGCCTGACTCTGCAGGGAGCAAGTTCAAGCTGGTAAATCTTCAGGAAACTATCCAAAGAAATTAGGGGTAGAGGGGGTGGGGAGAGGAGCAGGGAACAATACTCTGCTGGCTCAACAGCCTTAACCAGATCATTAAGAAATTGGATGAAGCCTGCCCCAATACAAAGGAATAAGAGCTGCCGCGTAGCAAGCCTCAGGATGGAGGCGGTACCAGCGCAGTGTACGCCAGCATCCACCATCGCCCCTGGATCATCCAAGGACCTGACATGCTCCACATCTCTGTAATTAAGTGCTCAGTCTGTAAAAGAAACGGCCACAGCATCTGGCTGAAGTCAAGTGGGATGGGATTGTCCCCTTCTGATGCAAATGGATATTGGATCATATGAAGTCTCATCCTTAAAAATAAACTGTGTTTTCCATTATAAAAACGTTGGGGGAAAATTGCTATATCAATAGATCAAGAAAACAACAATATTCTTCAATTCAGCTTTTTTTTTTTTAATCTTTGAAGCAGAGATTTAGTATGTTTATATTTTATTGGGAGAGAGGTATGGAAAAGTGACATCAAACAGCTATTTGTTGGCAAAAGCCAGTGGCATTAAGAGTTTTTTCTAATGAGGTCATATTCATTGATTCAACTGGAATCATTTTATAATTATTCAAATCATGATTTATTAACCCCTGTCTGGCACAGGAGTTAAATCCCATAAATAGCTGAAAAGAAAATCCAACAGTGAATCAAAAGAAATATTAAACTGAACTAAAACAATCCCGAGACAGCTGGATCATGAAAAATTGTTCAACTCAGAGAACATTTAAAGGTTAGAGCTCTATTACAGGTAAAAGAAAAAAGATCATAGACAGAGAAAAAAAGATTAATACAGTGAGTACCTAGTCCTTCTTTTATTCATTTCATTTTTTCTGCAAGGCCACCATTTTGCAGATGGTCTGAAGTATCACATTCCTTACCATCTCAAAAGGCTTTATATCAATTATTCTAACTATGCCTCTAAAAGAACAGCCTACAGACAGCTGCTGGAAATAAAATAGACATTATAGAAGAAGTTTCCTAGTATCTTCCTTCATGAAGATTTTTAAACAAAGAATGCAATTGTTACACGGTGTAAACATGCCAAGGTTTATGGTCTTGCATATCTTGGATGCTACAAATGGAAGTTGGACTCGAAGATACCAGCAAGCATGGACAACACTGGCCACAGAACTACCGCTAGTTATGTTTCTGGTTTAACTTGATTTTTGGAGAAAAGACAGCGATTGAATCTTCTGGCAATTGAAAATCTTCCACAAAACCATAGAGATGGCTCCAGTGATTAATTAGTCTTGATGCTAAAATGCCACTGAATGTTAAATGTTAATGTTAAAAATTCACATAGAATCACAGAATCACAGGGTTGGAAGGGACCTCTGGAGATCATCCAGTCCAACCCCCCTGCCAGGGCAGGGTCACCCAGAGCAGGTGGCACAGGAACGCGTCCAGGCGGGCTTTGAATGTCTCCAGAGATGGAGACTCCACCACCTCTCTAGGCAGCCTGTGCCAGGGCTCTGCCACCCTCAAAGTAAAGAAGTTCCTCCTTATGTTGAGATGGAACTTCCTATACTCAAGTTTGTGCCCGTTACCTCTTGTCCTGTCACTGGGCACCACTGAAAACAGCCTGGCCCCATCCTCCTGACACCCACCCTTTAAGAATTTGTAAGCATTAATAAGGTCACCCCTCAGTCGTCTTTTTTCCAGACTAAATAGACCCAATTCCCTCAGTCTTTCCTCATAAGAGAGGTGTTCCAGTCCCCTAATCATCTTAGTAGCCCTACGCTGCACCCTCTCCAGCAGTTCCCTGTCCTAGGAATGATTCCTGCATCATTCAGTCAGTTACTTTGCCAGGAAAACAGCCAGCCTTGTAAAATTATACATGGTATTTATAAAGCACAGGGAACAGCACTGTCTTACTTTCATTTCTTTAAAAGTTTTCCAGTGTTAGACAACTTCATAGAAGTCAACACGAACAACTGGAAGAGGTCTTCAGCCAGCTTTTTTAATATTCTTAATGGAACCTGACTATAAATTGGCATCATTGTTTGCAGACTTAACTCATCTGCTTTATGTCTACCTGGTGTTTCACTCCGTATTTTTTTTTTTACACTCCTGAATGAAGTTATCTGGCCATAGAGCTTGAAAACATCCAGTATTATTTGCAACAATTTAATATTTCCATAGGAAAAGTAAATATTTTATCATGTGATCTAACTGTCCTCTTTGTCGCCTCTTCCTCCATCTGAGCACAGAAAATAAATATTTATTTGATACTTTAGCATTTTCTGCCTTATCCTGGGGAAATCTTCTAATTATGCCTAGATTTGGTTAACACTGTTAGGATTCCTTTCATTCCTTTCCATTTTAACGGCCACAACAAGAAGCTCAACATCTGCCCCATTAAAGGCAAGAAAAAAAACCCCACAAGCCACTAAACTCATTGGCCACGGATTTCTCCCTAATTTCTCCTCCTGCCCCTTCATTTTTCTGAATTTCTTAGCTGATATAAACTCATTATCATCAAATTATGCTCTCCTCCAGTTGTTTTTCAGTATGCATCCTCTCAAACTGATTTATTTAATGGGCTTTTTTGTTTCCTAGCTAGGGCAGTTTTCAGCATAAACTTGAAAGAATCGTTTCAGGTTTTGGATTTGAATATTTTTTTTGAGTTTGTAAAATGAGTTTTTAATTTACTGAGAGAGATTTTACATTACAGTTTTTCACAGATATTATTTCCTGGTTTTCATTTTCCTCTATTTAACAAAGTCATAAATAAATCTGTTCGCTCACCTAAGCCAACATTAACTGTGGTTTTTCTTTTTCTTCTTTTTCAGCCACCAATACAATGTTTAATAAAGAATTTATTGCACCAATATTTTTGATATCTGTGATTTGTTAAATGTCAGAGTCATTTTATTACTGACAGTGTAAGATACGCAGAACATAATCTCTCCATTGACGTCGCCATGATAACACCATTTTTTTCCACTTAGATATTGTAGGTAGGTTCTTAACGAGTCACATTGTCCCCTGGTGTGATTTTATGTCACAAATGCTCGACCAAGTTCAACACTGAGCAGGTTTTCAGAACCAAGTCCCAAATACTTTAACTAACGCTAATGTGTTCTATTAGGTGGGGAAGAAAGACCCCTCCTTGACCATACGATGCACTCTTTCAATGGAAGCATATTGTTTCTTATTTGAATTGTGTAAATTGAAATAAAAACGACAGGAAAAAATCTGGTTCAGTGTAGCAGTAATTTTAACCAATGTTATAAATAAATTGTCTGGCACTTTGCTACAAAGATCTGCACTCTGCACTCCCTGTTACTTGACGTATTTTATAATCAGATTTTAGTTTTCTATATGACACACTCAAACCCAAAAGTATAGATGTTGCTGTAATAACGTTGTTACTAAAATGCTATTTGTACTCTTACGGTCTTCCTTTTTCTTCTTAATGCTTTATTATCTTTTTCTTCTGCCTTTCTTTGATGTTACTACAGTGTTTTTATTTATAGACATTCCCATTTGCAAATTTCGGAAATGTTTGCCCTTTGTTTTTTATGTATAATGTAGGTGAAATATATTTGTGATTTCTGTTGGAAATACTTTAGGTTCTATACCCTATACTGAAAAATGTGCTTAAAATAAATTTTCCCTACATCTTTAGACACAGCTGAGTATCATTATTATCTCCAGCATATATGGGCTTAGTTTTTGTCTTCAGAGGTCTAATTAATTGCCTTAAACTGTTAAGAGTCCACATTCAAGTGAGATGTGGCCTTCTTATATAGTCTTTCTGCAACAACTGCGTCAAAACGTATTTATTTAGACAATATTTTGACACTTTAACATATATAATATTTACCTATTAGTGAAATAAAGAGAATTCTAACAGAACGAATCGAACATAAAATGCAAGACTGCATTGCCATTCAGAGTCCGCAAGTGAATGGAGAGATGCGCACTTCTGTCCCCAGATTACTAACAAAAGTCATTTCACATCAATAATTTACTGCTGTTGGGAAAAAAAAAAGTGAATGTAAAGACATTTTCTCTTCCACTTCTCAACTCCTGCTTAGAAAAATATAATAATAAAGTCTACACATTAACACATTTCAGACAGAGTCTTAGCATTCCTCACTGGCGTCAAACAGATCCCTGCCAAAATGATGAGACAACCGTGCAGTCAAATGTGCCATCAGGCTTGAAAAATCTCTGTGGTCAGCAAACTTTGTTGCACAAAAAAAGGCTGACCTTTACTATCTTATTTTATTTTATTTTTAAAGAAAGGTTAATTTGGAGAGCTGTTAACTTGCACAAAAATGGATTTAATGAGGTCTTTCATTCTTCTGCATGAGACGTTGATTTACGGGTTGCCACCAGTAGGTGCTGAACAGAAGAGAGTAACTTGTTAACTTGGACAATGTCAAACAGGTTTAAACTGAATGAAATGACATGAAAGAAGTGAGCTGAAAGGCCTCAGATTGTTTTACAATGCTTTTTCACAACGCATTATTCACTAGTAATGACTTTAATTACTGGAAAAATATTATATACACTAGCTACATGGGTGCTAATATCAAAATGTTGTATCACTTGATAAAAAGAGTAAGCGTGTTTTTCATTCTCTCGTAGTATTTATATGCTAGCTTTAATTAAATTTCTATATGGAAATCAAACCTCATTTTTCAATAAAATCAGGGGGACGTTAACAATAATTATCATACAACAAATATGCAAGTAACTATGGTAATGAAAAGATAATAAGAGTCTGCAACTCACATCTTGATTCTTGAATTTCTCGATTAGTCTTTGTTTTCAGAAACCAGAGCAGGTTTCAAAACAAAACAAAATTACTTACTTTCAAGTATGTGCTACCAATTCTGTAAAATAGGGACATGCCTGCCTTCCGTTTATTACAAACCCCAAACCCATTTTTCAAATTACAAGCCTAAGGATGGATGTCTACATACGGCTGCTAAAATACCTGACCTGGCAAGTATGCAAGTGCCTGGGAGCTGGAGAACCATCAAAGCGCCTTAGCAGCGTGCCCTACCTCTTGACAAGGTCTATTAGTCTGGGGGAAGCTCCTGGCTGATGCAGACAGACTCCTGCTCCCGACACGGCCCGAGCACCGTCCGGCGCTTCGTAACCCGCAGGTGCATCAGCTGGGCTCAGTGCAAACGGGGACGCTTCTGCTCTTCAGTGCTCAGCGTAAATAATACTTTTCACCCATTTCCTCTGAAACACCGCTTAACCTTTATTTTATTTAGCTATTACGAATACCATAGTGATGAAGACACAAATCAGATTTAAGGAAATGTTTGATCTAACAAAAAACCCATGCTGGAATAGATATGTTTCAAGTATGCTGAAATAGGGCAAAATGGACCAAAATAAGCCAGGAACACGCAGACTAATCGTAGAAAAAGCTGTTGCTGTTCTCCCTTCTTTGTCTCTTCCTTGCTTTTTTTTAGTCTTTTCACATTAAGTCTGGCTTATGTAGTTCCCTTTCAGCATGTCCCCTTTAACCTTCCGATTAGTCACCTGCTTGCTCTGTCTCTGACATATTAACAGAGCAAACCCATGACCAAAGGCAGACAGAATGCGCTTAGAGGGGAGGAAGCTACAGAAATGCTTCCACATTGACCTGCTGCCTGAAAAATACGATGAGCATATTTCCCTTCCCTTTCTTGTAAAGGAAAATGGGGTTTGCAATTAAACACAGGTTTTCTGCAATTAGCTAAGTGTATGCCCAGAATTAACAGCCTGATAATACTTGGAAAGGAATAATGTTTTTAAGTTGAGAAATAGAAATCTTGCCCAGTTTCAAAATTAAGTTGTCTGATTAAATCTCTAAATTAATTTGACATCAAAACATTAAAATACATTTTTTTTCTAACTCCTTGTTCACATCCTTCAAAACCACAAACAAAATAAAACAAACAACACACTAAATATTTTTTTTCTGCTCTTCCTGGGGGTCAGGACGTTGCATTAGAAAAGGAAAAAGGAATACCATGCTGGTGCAAGTCTATGGTACCCTCATTTTTGAAAAGCACATAAGATTTTAAAGGGAAAAAACCCAACCTCACAGTTGCGCCACACCACTGTACATATTGTTCCCACTCCATGTATAACCCCTGTATTATCCTTCCTTCGTGTTGCAGTAGCCTGAGCTCATGCTTCCCAAGCCCGCGACACCCCCAAAGCTTCCTGCAAGTCCCCGCAGTGCCGCCCACCCCCACCCAAACACACCGGAGCGGTGCCACCCCGCAGCACGTCCCCTGCCCTGGCACACCGTGCCCTTCACGCCCACAACCCCCCTTACAGCTCCATGGAAAACCATTCCACCCCAAACATCATTTTTTGTCCCAACCCTCTTTGAATCAGGATCTCGGTGCTGTCAGTAGGAAGAAGCTTCTCTGAGCAAGGACCACCAGATACCACAGTGCTTATACCCGTCTGAGACAACATCTGGTGGCCTGATGAGGGACACAATTCCTAATGAGGGAATTGTACCATCTTAACACCTGATGATGCTCAGACCTGCACCCACCTCGGGTCCCTAACTTCTCTGCCAGACTGGGCTCACTGTGGAGTAGATGACACAGGGCTTCTTACCCAGCTCTACACCGAGTCCAAGTCTCCCGAGCCTCATTAAGGGGTAATCAGCAGCCGGATCACGGTTGACAAATACACAAAAACTGGATTTTGGAGACCTTCCTTTCTAGCAGAGCAACAAAAAAAATCTCCCCCTTACGCCCTAGTTCACATGGCTTCAGCCCTGACGGACTAGAGGACTACACCACATAAAAATAAAATTGCCAGAATCATCAATCCTAGTGAGAATATAGATCTCCAGTGGAAGTCCATGCCTTTAAGGAACTGCAAGTACTTCAGATATAGTCAATTTGATTGGGTTCACAGGGGAAAAAGATTAACTAGGTGCAGATAGGTCTATAAAATTACATGATAAAAATGTGTAGCTGGGTCTGGCCCTCTACTAATTGATTAGCATGTTAAGCAGTTTAAATATTAAACTTCAAGTACAATAAAATGAATGTATGAAAAGCCAATTACTTAGGAAAAATAGCTGAAAACTAACTGGAGAGGGGAATAAAGGTACTATTTTATATAATGTATAAGCATCCACTGTTCCTGACAATGAACATAAGATCTTAAAAGATGACTTATGAGTTCTTTCATATCAAATCAGATTAATGAAGTTAATGAAGATTTTGTTCACACAGCTTGGGAAAAACATTTTTACTGTGAGTTAGTACTATATTTAAACTGCCGTGAAGGGGTCTGGCATTTGGATCATGCTCCAGAACTTTTCAGGTGTCTCCCTTGGTGCTTTACATAGTCTCACAATGTCCATTTCTGTTCAGGTATTGCAGGAGTTACAAGCAGGTGCGTCTGGGCCCTTGCAGAGGTAAGAAATGCATTCTGATTAATACCACTATATACACACCTTTGCATAGCATCATTCTCGGTGAATGAGAGCAACGCTTCCACTACCCAAGTGCCCCTACTTTCACTTCTAGTTTTCTGTATCTGTAAAATCTGTTCATGTCACTAGTTTAGAGGACGTACTCCATAAGCATACTACTTACACAATAGTTGTACAAATATTTTGAGTTCAAACAGCAGTTCTTATATTCATCATTTAAAGAACAAGAAATCCATAACTGGGAAAGGGCAAGACGTGTTTCAGATACATAATGTCTCATCTTAAGCCATCAGACACACAAACATGTGCTACTCATTTGAGAACAAACTAATGTCTGGCAAATATCAATACAGGCGGACATAAATTCATACAGGATGGACAAACCTATAAACTGTGTAACTATGTAACAAATATAACTCTAATAACCTACCAAAAGTTCTTTTCTTCCACTTGCCAAAGGTTAGTGTATTCCGGTGGCTAGAGGCCAGATGATGTTTTTGAACTATCATGATATAGAAGTCACTTTCAGAGGAGCTATGGGTAGTTTTCAGCCTTTTTTATTGGTTTGTTTTTTTTTTTTTTCCTTCACAGAGCCTTAAGAATTTTCCTGTGAAGATGAAGATCCCTGCACAGCAAATTTAATCTTGCCAAGCTCAATTTTTTTGGTTACCTTTGCCAGGTCCCTTAAAAGTCATCCGTGGCCCGTAATTGAAAAGCACAGCCTGTCGAGTGGACTCAGCAGTCCTGAGGGGTACATTCTAGGAGCAGCTGAACGACGGGAGAAAGCCTCGGCTGGTTTTATTACAACTTGACTTTCAGAAAAGAGAACCGCAAAAACAGAGCTGAAACAGTCCTTATCTAGTGCGAGGGAGTGTTAAGGAGGAACCGTGCCTAACGTCGTCTTTATTACAGCACCCCGATGAACACCCCGAAGGTGGTAAACCAGCGTTGGCCAAAGCTTGCCTGGTCGCTACACTCCTGAAGCTTTATTAACATCCAGTCTGGTTCATATGTAAAGTTACACCATGGAAAACTTCACTTCCCCAGCAAACTCCCCAGACAACAGATTTAAATTTCACTAGCACGAAGGAAGGGGAAGAGAGAGGAAAGGAGGGGGAGGGATCTCACGGTAAGAAATGTGCAAACTCAGCTAAGAGACGCAAGGTCATTTCCCATTTGATCCCACATTCAGCTCTACGTACCACACACGAACAAATACTACAGAGAGCAACAAACTTATGTACTTGCGATATTATAACCCACTGTATACTTGCCCACATTGACAACCGAGGGTTTTAACAAGACAACAGACGGGAAGTGCAAGCTAGAGCAATCAAAGACATCTTAAAACAGACACACAATACACGCATGCATAGATGTATTTTATGATGCACCTACTCATGAATGCCAGCTGTCCTTATTCAGGAGGCATATCATGTTATTTTCAAGGGAATATGGGCAGTTATTCTCTGGACTCTCCGAAAAGGCTGGTTTATATCCTGGCTGCTCAAGATACTTACTAGGAAAAACAGTATGGGCATGTGTCTGTGGGTGCAAGGTGGAGTTCAGGCATTTGAAGGGAAACATGAACTGTTTCTAGCCTATTGCTAGATGGCAACAAACTGCGGAAAATGCACAGGGGGAAGGAAAACAGTTAGTTTTGTCCCTATCAAATATTGTCACTTTTGACACTTTCTTGAACAAGACTACTTTCTTTGCCAGCTGACAGTTGCCTCTTGATCTCATTGTATTCTCATTGCCAATACTTCCCCCACAAGCACTGCCTCAAAACCATTTAACTTCAGAATGTCTTATCAAAATAATGTTTCACAAGTACTTGCAAGAACCTGGTCTACCCCCTGGTATTTATAAAACTTCAAAACAAAAATGTAAGACACCTCTCAGAGAAAAGCGCTACTAGATTTCATACACAAAAAGCTGATGTTTCTGAAGCTGTTAAATGTAGTACAGGCCCATAATCCTCTCCCTTCAAGGCAATAAATCAACTGGTCTTAGAACGCTAACAAACGAACAAGGAACCACCGTGCTACCCTGTGAAATAACAGGCCCCACTGTGAAACAGCAGACTTGCTTCTCTCTGGCCAATAGATTGTTAAACAGCATCCAAAAATATAGTATTGTGCAGGCCAAAACCACCAGTATGGTGCAATTTATAAACAGGCAAAACACCAATTAGATGCTTCTGGTAAGGTATGTTGGAGTCCTACCCATGCAGCACTTAAATACTAATACGACAGAGCTATCTAACATCTGTGCCCGGCACTACACACTGAGCTGAATCTAAAAATCTAAAGCCTGAACAGCCACTGAATACTGTACAGAGGAGTTGGTACTTATCACAGCCGTGCACCACTGACAAACACATTGTTTAGTTTAAGAGAAACCATCTTTCCTAAACCTTTCAAGAGGAAATCTCGTGAGTTTAAACTGCCAGGTATTCCCACATCGATGTGTGCAAGTGAGACACTTCACATTCTCCTTCCTACTCCGAGTTTAATATTGCCTTGGGGTGGGAGTACGGTCCTGCACCTTGGCCTTCATAAGCAATCTAGCCACTCTCTTTTGTGTAAGAAATTTAAAACATGGCACTAGTCATGGATACATTTGCATGCTAGAGAACGTGTTCCACAGAAACCTTTTAGAAGCTCTCTCAAGTTTAGTTGGGGTTCTCATTGATTGTCTGCTTCGGAATATGGAAAGATTATTTCCTCTCCCATACACAAAATACTCTGTGATGAGGAACTCTTCCTGCCCCAACACTTTTCCCAGGATCTTGGGAAACCACTTCTAAACCTCAGTGATACTCACTTAAATGCCCATAGACAGCTTTGCAGTTGGAGGTGATGTCGCTTCTCCTGGTGCAAGACTGAGCGTGGGGGTAACGCAAATACAGGGATGCACTTCGCTACCAAGCCTTACTAATAAAATCCAAGTTGCCTTTAGAGCTTTAAGCCAGGGAAGAAATGCTTGAAGAATTTCAGTGCCTGACGCTGAATCTCTCTATCAAATCACAGAGCTGGTTTTATTGCTTTAACTCTCAAATTTACTAATTGACATTTTATGTTGCAATAATGAATGCAACTTATGGCCGCACACGTTCAAGTCCTGGACTTTCGCTGGGTAAAGACTTTTCTAGTTAATATTACTGCTTTTAGATAGATGATAACAAACTAGATGTTATAGTGACTGAAAGATGTGTTATACCCACAGGAATAAGATTCAGGAAGTAAGACCAGCAAATACAAATATTAAGTATAATTGAGTGAACCAAACCAAGCTGCAATGTGACCCCACGGTTCAAACAGAGGTCCACAAATGGTGGACTTCAAAGCCACTCCGACAAAGAATTATCAGACGTATCCGAGAAAACTGCTTGGAACTTTTCAGCATTATAGAAAACCACACGCTAGGCAAAGATCGGTCCTGCATCAATTACTTAGAATTGAAGATTTTTGCCCTTGGTAAAGTCTCTGTTTTGGTATGAAGATTGTAACGTATGAATAAGAGACCTCCATGAGCTGAAATCAAACATATTTTTCAGTACAGTCTTCGGTTATCTAAATCCAAGTCATATGTACAACATTAAATCTGTGTGGTTGTAAAATCTGATTGCAGTCTCTTACAGAAAACACAGCAATCTTGTCCTATGGGAAAAATAATAAAATACAATGATGTTGAACATTATAAATGACCTTTCCATTCATAAAAAGCTAGGGGTCTCAGAGGAATCTTGCAATAAACTTGCATATGAGTTTATCTGTAATCCATCATGGGGAAAAAAGAACCCAACTAAAACCCTTTGAGCTGGGAGAGTACTTTACTAATCTATTCCGAGTCCAGTGGAGCAGAAGCCTGCATGCTTTAGCTGTAATATTTTGGTCCACCAGAACAGCAAGCTGCCCGTCATGGGTCACCTACATTGCTTATCAACACAGGAGCCTTGGCTCACACTTTTATATATATACACACACACATATATATATATATCAGAAGTGAAATCTCCAGGCCAGCAACGCTTTTCACCTCCAAAGCTGCACTTTGAAATTTATGCCAATCTAACAGGCAAAAATGAAACAATGAAAAATAAGGCTATGTGAGTATGTGATAATGGGGTTATTAATTTTATGGTGCTAAAAAAAAAAAATCTAGACAGATGAAGCGAGCAGATTAAATCACTTTGTAACCAGAAAAACCAACATTTAAGTGAAAGGATTTTTAAAATAAGGAAAAGCATTCCAGGCAACTTTTAATGTAATTGGTGATTTTATCACCCTGTAGATTTAAGAATGTAACACGCTCGTTTTCTCGTCTTTGCCATTTCATCTTCGAGCCCAGGAGAAACATTTTCACCAAAAAAAAAAAAAAAGGAGAATGTCATGATAATTTGTGGTGTCTACACCATGACACCTATGCAGAAAATTATCTGCAATCAGTCAATGTTACAGGGAAGTACGTACTTAGGGAGCACATGTAGCTAGCTATCTAAGAATGTCCTCGTGCAGGATCTAATTGTATCAGAAGATATTAAAAAAATTTTTTTTCGAACACCAAGGAGAAATTTTTCTTTTGAATCTGAATTACTACATATTCTGCAGTGTAATTCTCCATGAGATCAGAAGGAATCTTTCACGATGATAGGAGGATAGCATAAAAAATGAATCTACAGAACTAATACTGGATCAGACTCCTGATCTGCAAAAAGGAGCTTTGCTCATATTTCATGTTGACTTTAATGGTATTATGATGTCAAAAACAGCCAAATGAATTAAAATATTCCTTTGGTACAAACAAGGATTTTTGGCTAAAGAAAAAAAAAAATCCTTTTAAAATATATTATATATATTTAATTCTATGCTCATGACTAGTTGGGATTCTAATAGCAAAACTTTTAACATAAATCACTTCACTTGTCACCAAATTCAGAGGAAACAGGATGCCAATTTTTCTTAACTAAGACAACTACTCACATCCACATAAAAGTTACTTTTTCTAACGCCCATATGACCAGCCATAGAATGTTTCATAGACGGTCTGTTCCAGTAAAAACGATTCCCAAGTAAGCTTTCATTATACCGGCACTAGAAATAAACACACACATTAGCAAACTGTAAAAGGTGTTGTATACAACAAAAATGTTTTACTGGCATTAGGAAAAAATGTTGAATATCAATAAGTTTCAACTATCAATTCAACTCATTCAACTCAATGAATATTTGAAGTTCAAATGTATTAAGATTGTCAGTTTAAAAAATCACTTCCATGAAGAAACTGCAAAGAATGCAACAGCCTTGTTAGCTAGCCTGAATATTTACAGACATTAGCACACGAACAGGAGCTGTATACAGGTACTAACTATATCCAGATGAGATTTTGGCAGGCAGGCAACCAGAATTCATGCATCTTAATATTTACAGAAGTGCAACACGGTAAAAAACATGAAATTAAGAACCTGGCCTAGCCTATATTTTTCATACTTAACATCACAACCAAAATTAATGATTGAGAATAAACCTTAGAAACAATTTTGTCCTAATATCTCTAGTCAGCTAGTTGCACTAAGCTCACCTCTTTAACAAGTTAGTAACTTCTGATTTAAGAAGTGCTCCAAGAGTATGCTTCCCTTATGGACACACACGGACTGAATCACAAACGAGCTAATGAGAGGATCCTTCTTATACCTTTTACATGGCACAAGAGTGATTCAGAATCAAATCCTCCCAGAGAAAGTACTTGAAACCAAATCTCTGACTTTCAAGAAATGTGCTCGGACTGACTACCTGTCACACTGGACGTCTTTGGGCAGGTCGCTCTCAGCCTTCTCTGTTAAAACTGTTCTTCGTTGCATAAGGAAATTTTAGTCGGATGTGGGACTTGTACCAGACTCCTCCTTACCCCGGATGACTGCCAGAACTCCAGCAGTCTCAAATGTTCCTCCTGAGATGAGATACCTGGGTTCAAATAATTTTGGGAAGTGAGGGGTTTAATACATACATGTATTACCTATGTGTATGTATGTATAAAGTAACCTAATGGCCTGCAGTCAGTTTTGGAGGATGCCAAAAGCCCACATCACAGAGGGTATCTCCTCCTAATAGCACAAGAAAGCGTAGAGATGCTTGGAGCACTCAAATCCAAAGGAGAAATTCCTTTATTATGAATTTGAATGTTCAGGTGTCATCTTACAGCCCAGGGTGCGAATCCCTTCCTGGGTATTACTCCTGCAACACCTTCTTCTTTGGCACTTGCTTGGCTACGTGAGTGACGCCGCAAAATTGCTCAGCCGTTTGTGAGTATCAGTGCAAGACATCTGTACAGGCAGTGTAATTAATACACTGGTAGGAAGTGCAGGCACCTAACCCGAGGCTTTTAATTCCACCCAATGACAGTCTACAGGACTGAGACTGGATCTCACTCATATGTAACACATATTTAATCATTAGATACAATTTTAAAGAGCAAAACTACATTTTCACCTCTGGAGATACTTCTCACTTGCTAAAGTTAATCATGCGCTTTTGAAATCCAGAGGCTCCCTCTTAACTTGCAGATAGGTTTAACAAAAGCCTCCATAACATACAAAATACAATGCCAATTTAGAAACCTTATATAAAACAGTGCTAAAGCTAAGAATCAATAGCAACTCATTTCCTTCCTTTAGCTGGTGTGTACTGCAATCATACTGCTAGGTACAAAACCTGCAAGTGCACCTACCTACTTCAACAGCTCTGCTGCTTTTCATGTTCTGCATGTAATATTATTTGAAAAGGCAGAAGCTGTTTATACAGTTCGTACAGGTGAGAGTCATTAGAGGCAAAATGCTCTTGCTCCGTTCACCAGTGCAGAAACCCCAAAGCTTTGCAGAGCCTACTGCAAGAGGAAAGCGGTGAGGGAAACGGCTGCCGGGGACCTTGCACCTTCCTGGGGGCTTTGGAGCAGAGCCCTGCAGCCGGGCAGAGAGGAGCCTTTCTGCGGGAAGCCAGAAGCACCGAAACATGAAATATTAGTAGAAAAGTATAACAGCACAACCAGGACTGTAAACAAGGTATGTGGTGAATCTGCTATGATCTGGTCTCTGGGGAAGAATCATAGAATGGTTCCGGTTATAAGGATGTTAAAGATCATCCAGCCCCACCCCCCTGCCCTGGGCAGGGACACCTCCCACCAGCCCAGGTTGCTCCAAGCCCCGTCCAGCCTGGCCTTGAACCCCTCCAGGGATGGGGCAGCCACAGCTTCTCTGGGCAACCTGGGCCAGGGGCTCACCGCCCTCACAGCAAAGAATTTCCCCCTGATATCTCATCTAAATCTCCCCTCTTCCAGTTTAAAACCATTCCCCCTCGTCCCATGGCTCACCGCCCCTATCCAGAGTCCCTCCCCAGCTTTCCTGGAGGTCCTTTAGGGACTGGAAGGGGCTCTAAGGTCTCTCTCCAGCCTTCTCTTCTCCAGGCTGAACAACCCCAACTCCCTCAGCCTGTCTTCATCACTCTTACCTGGTTTTTGTTTCTTATGGACCAGCTTTTCACGAGGGGCCATGAATTTCACTCCAAAAGTTTAAATTTTCCTCACTAAGCTTTTAATGGGTTAATTTTAAATATGGATCTTTTCTGTAGAGGGTTCAATTCCACATTCTCCCTCCTAGGATGCTGAGTATATGCCAAGCATTTATCCATTTGTTTCAGAAGTGTCATATCAGGAATAAATCGATGTGTTAAGAATTGCCCGATAATGTTGTTGTGGGATTAATCTTACAGAATAGATCGTCGGCACGACTACCTTTGGCATTCTGTGTGCACATCGTTCCATTTTAAGCATGAAAAGCCTCCTAATGCCAAAGTAGAAGAGCCATATATTGAATGATCTGCCACCATTCAATATTTAATCCTGCAATTGAAGCCGCTAAAGGGATACAGCAAAGTAACAAGATGAATGAATTGTGACCTTAAACTTGCAAAAAGACAACCCAAACAATTTATCTTTCTGGCCCGTAGTGCATCCTGTGGCCAATGCTCCTATCACTTCTCTGCAGCTTGGGATCAGTAGATAGATCAATGCCACATTAGCAAAGTACCTGAGAAGACAGTTTAGGAATTCAGACAATCCACTGCATAGGCTTTAAGAATATTCCGGGTTAATTTGGCTTATCTGTAACTGAAAATAAAGGCTCTTTAATGAAAAATCAATTCCATTTTCACAAATGCATTTCTAAACAACAGTGGCAAGGTGATTAGAAATAAAGCTTTTACTAATCAACAAAACACAAATAAAGTACTCTTACAATCAGATCAGCCCAAATAAACCATCAGATTGATGCAATTTTAAGACTTGCTAAGAGATTATTTTGCAATTTAATTTTCAAAATAGATATATCGCTGCTTCCTTGCAAAAGAAAAAAGTATCAATATAATAAGCACACAGTGATACCAAGATTGATGGGGCTGAAGGCCATGAAGACCTCAGAGGCCACCAGCTAAGTAGACCAAAATCTTTTGCTCATGCCCTCTGTCACAACCAAATAATTTTTCAAGGTAGGTGCTAGGGCTGACATGGTAGTCCTAGCTAAACTTGTATACTAGCAAATACTCCATGACACATTGTAGTGGGAGACGCACAGAAAATAATCAACAATGATTTACCTGCTAAAAGTAAATCTCCCAAACCAGAGAGAAAACATGCTTGACTTCAAGTACAATTTTCTGTCCATTTAATTTCATGGTAACTTACTGTGCTTTGGAAATTAGCATCCCTACTTAGGAATGATACTTTTCTTGACTGAGACTATTGCGATTTATTAATAAGGTGTCAGTAGTATTTATTAGCCAGTATAAGACACAAATTCCAACCAGTGCCATCAAGGAGACATTCTGAGATCTCTTAACATAGAAAGTGGCCACAAAAGGCCTGGTATTTGGACACTAACGCAGGTTCTCCATCCATCCTGTCTCAATAGATTAACTGAAATGATTTTTAAAAAAACCCAGCCAATAGATCTTACACAGGGCTTCTAAATTTGTGATTTTACAACTGTATTTTTCCACTCATAACAATTTTCGTGCATTAAACTAATTACATTTTTTATCTGAAACTGATGTGGTAGCAGAGTAGGTAAGCCGAGCGGCCCAGAGGTGGCTGCACTTGACTGATTAAGATGAAAACTTTATTTCTTTTTCCCGAGTGAATTTCATTTCTGCCCAGTTACAGATCAATGGATCAGGAATGAACAGAACTAAGCATGCCTAAATCAAAACAGAATGTTATTAAAAATGACAAAACAAGAACAACTTCTTTGGTTTATAGTATCGTGATGCTGCAACATAAATAAGAAGGGACCAAATTATGTTGTTCAGTGTCTATTGATCACTCCCGCAAGAGACAATGAGAACAGTATATGTAGACATATCCAGGTATAATATATTAGTTAAGGCTTACAGTAGTGGATTCTTTTTTTATAAAAGGATGCAGAAATGCTTCATTATTGATACTAATTGTCTGTAGGTGATACAACAAATCGGGGGAGAAATCAGTTTCTTACAGAAATGTAACATTCTATAAATTTTTCTCCATAATATCACATCTCTGAGGAGCTCAGCTAAGCAAAAACAAGGCAGGAACATGATCTAAAGTCTACTAAATTAATTAAAGTCTTTGACTGAATAAGGTGGGATTGATTTACAACCCTTACAAGTGAGGACGTCAGTTCTTCCGACTAAGATTTTTGGGCTTTTCTAAGCTAACCTTTTTGTGCATAGGTAAATACATACCAACATACTTTTTGTTTAGTAAGACAGTACTTTTAAAGTAGCAAAGCTACGGAAGCAAACAGTAACTTCAGCAAAAAAGTACTTCCCCCCCCTTTTTTTTTTTTTAAAATGTGTCTACATTTGAGAATAACCATTCATTATTTCCATCCGTTTTTGTCTGTCCAACAGTTACCCTGGGAAGCCAATCCCTGATCAGCCGGCAGATCCTCCTATAGTTCAGTCTCTACTGTGCATCCACATTCTTCCTTTTTAATATGGCCCATTCAAATAAGAGAAAATGAGTCACTGCTGCTGTCTTTATAAGGCTCAAAACAAGAATGTTCCTCAAGTTAAAAATTACTTTAAGTTCACAAAGTAATGCGGTGTTCAACTGTGTTACAAGTTTGTATTCAACTTGTGGATGTAGAGTAGTGAGACATGCGCTTGTAGGTAGAGTCTCATCTGAGGTAATGTTTGCTCCCACAGTGTCAGAAGTTTATTAAAAATGCTGGCTTGTAAACTTCATTCACAAAGAAAAAGGATGTTGTTAAGTTTTGGACACAACGAACAAATACATTAATGAGCAATGATCTCTTTTATACAGTTCTGTATTCTCATTTGGGTGTTTGTAAAGCCAATCGTCATTTTGGAAACTGTGGGAACCCACAGAGACACAAACTGAATTTAAAAAAAAAAAAAAAGATGAACTTATTTCATTTTGAAGATGCATTGCAGAACTCTATTAATTGCGCTTCAACAATTTCTATGCCAGATTTGTTGCCTTTACGAAGAATAAAATATCTTTATAGCTGCCAATGCTATAAACTCCTCATGGAACTAAAGCAGATCTGTTCTCTCTGGTGAATTCCATCTCAGCTGCATCAGTGAAGCACCACTGTGAACACCTTTGGGAAACCAGCAAGAGGAGGAGTTTGGAGATGTAACTGATTTTGTTAATTAGGTAGACCAGGATGGACCAGGACACAAGTCACCAATCCAACACCATGTTAACTTTGCAAGACCAAGGGCTGTCTAAATCAGCATTTCCATTCCTAAACAGAACTGTAAGCACATATAAGGCTCCCAGCAGTTGAGTCAGAAATTCTCCTTTTCATAGAGCCTCTTTTCATATTAGAGCTACACTTCAAACCTCTGCTGAAAAACCTGAGCCTATTCAGGGAAAACTCGAACGCCTCTCAACTGCAAGACTTGCTCCCTTGCTTTATCTAACGAAAATAACGTATCATTCTTTACAGCAGGAACCAGTTCTGTTGGATGTTGATGCCTATCAGGTTCAGTCTACTCTTTTTCTGATAGGGAAAGCTTTCACAAGGCTCTCAGCCTCCACGGAGTCTAAATGCTGCTGAACAGATGAAAAATAATTCACGTTATCATATCCTGATGCTCAAATCAGCATAAAGTCTGCAAGTGCCATGCAATCATTAACTCAGCTTTTTAGTAATGAAGCGTTGGTGATTTCACAGAAATAAAAGCAGTAACACAGCATGTGAAAACGTGTGTGCCACCGTCCCCAAATTTATGGGACGCAGACAGACAAAGAGCAAATGCCCTAGTTGCAGTTGGAAAACTCAGTCATGTCAGGATTAACTTCTATCAGTTTCTTCTACTACACTATTTACCACATATTAGCAGGTATTCAGATATTCTTTGACTGATTTCCACAAACCTAAGAAGCCCATTTATTGAACTTCTACAAGCTGATGTGTCTTAAATAAAACAAAGGAAATAGAGGAAGTCTGTCTTCTCTCCATTGTATTATTCTACTAAGAAAGCCCCTAACGACCTCTATTTTTTGGGGTCTTTATGTTAAATATCTAAACAAAATGATTATTTTTTTTAAATACAGCACTATACGGGTTTTTTATCTGAACAATAAATATTGCAAAGGTGCTAATTCACTACCGTACTACTCGAGCTGAGGAGAGTTATACTATTGAAAACAGTGATATCGAAGTTCTGTAATTCTCTGCCATAACTCTTACTCATAAATATATAACAGAAAGTATGGACTGATACTTAAATGGATATTATAAATCCATATGCACGGACGAGACTGCATTAGGCTTTGATTTTCCAGAAGCGGACAGTAGAGGTTAAAGAAACAAGTGTGAAAATGATCCATTTTTAGCCATTTTTCATCACATTTATTCAGGGAACCAAAAGACAGAATTTGATTTCTCTCAGCCAGGAAATGCTGAAGACATAGTAGTGTTTCTTCATCATCTTTTTCTAGAGTTGTGGAGCAGGTGGCCTTAGGGAGATTTAGCAGCTTGGCAGAAGCCTACACTAACATATTACAAAGGCACAGGTGATGGATAAGAGCATGTTTCCTGAATTTGAAGGGAAAGAGCTGATACAGGCACAGACTGCATGCTGAGATAGAGATTAGAAAAGGCTGATAGCGGTAATAGGTTGAAAAAATATCAGTAGCTAAAAATGCATACAAATGGGAAAATACACTGTCATTACACTGCTAATTATCATTATTTTAAGGAGGGCATGATGTTAACAAAATCAAAACATGTTTCAGCCCTGATTTAAAAAGCAGAAGTTTTATTCTTTCATAACTAGGTAAACCAACAATAAATTCTCAGAGGAGTCCGTGGTCAAAAAAAAAAAAAAAAAGGGCAAAAGAGAAAGAAAAAGCTTTGGCTTTCTTAAAGACCGTGCTTCTGTTAACTTCTATGTATTTACACTTCTCAGTGACTCAACAGCATCACACAGATAAAGCCCAAAGGAAATGTAGCAGTTAATAAATTATTAAGCCGTTCTCCTTTAAAAGATCAGGACTGGGCAGTACAAAGGCTCGGCATACCGTGTCAGACGCCCAAGGATCTGCAAATCCGAAAGAGTTATCGGAGCTGGGGAACAGCTGGCTCTGCAGATCCCGAAGCCCACCTGGGATCCACTTACAACAGCCTGTCACTCTCGCCAAGCTTAATGCTTATACAGTCAATGAAACATTAGATGAAGCTAAAGGATACATCCCCAAAGAATCTGACTTATGCTTTGGGAAATGACCTTTAAGCAGTCACCTTCTGGTAGAAAATTAAACTACGGTTCCCTGCATCTGCAAACATACCTTCATGTTGGTGATTTGTTCCTAATGCCATTACGTTGGTACTCTTTCCACTAAACTACCATATACGTATATATGTATTTGTTCCGGTTTTCTTCGCATTTTATATTTTCACAATTCAGCACACCAGGTATTAGTTGTTAAAGTGATTAATTTAGAACTATTGCAGTCCATGTTTTCAGTGAAAACTGAAAGCCCAGAAATTAATTTGGCTTGTTTTAAAAATCAAACTTGCATTGCCTGTGGAAGCATTTTCTTAACTCTTCCTTTTATCAGTAGAACAAGCAAACACATTCTCTTATTTTATTAAAAGAGCAATAGCCTGGTTTCAGTGGCTACTCTTATGAGGAACATGATAAACAAACATGACTCTTTTTATGATCTTGATAAAAAAAAATTTCTTTATTAGGAATAGGCCAGAGTGAAAACTATGTGTATGGTATGGGAAGAAGTAGATGTTTGTGAAATGGCATGGGGAAAAGTGGCAAAAAAGATGCAAGCAAGCTAGAAACATATTTTAAAGCAGAACAAGTGAATATCAAATCTTAACATTGTGTTTCCAACAGACCTAACTCTTGCCTATTGCAAGCCTAATTCAATAAAATAATAAATTTGTTTATAATATTGGCATTTCAGAGAGAAGTCTTTCTCAAAGCTAAAGAGCTGAAAAGTCGTTGGCCGCACCACAGGCACAAAAACCCCACCAAACCAAATCAAGTTTAGCATTCCCCCCACGCCTTCTTTCTCAGCTTGGACACGATGCACAACAGGCTTCCAAATTTTGATTGCTTAGCAATTACTAACAGAGGAAAAAGAAGCGTGTCACATCCTGGTGATGCCAGCAGCAGCACTAGCACACATACTCGTGTACTGGAAAAGATCTAAGTCAAACCCCAAATCCTCCCGTTATAAGGAAATCACCGCAATACAATTTTTAACAATGTTTAGTATTTTACGTTTTGTAAGCAGTAGAAACCAAATCTATTAGAAACATTGCTCTAATAACCTTACATGCAGATGCTAAAGCTCTAGTATGTTTACTGATCTTGCAATTTTTACTGAACACTACTACAATTCCATTCCATCACTCATAAAATTGCATTCAATTCTATTTGAAAGAGGGCTGTCAACATTACAAATAGTATATGGAAGACATCGGACCACAACTTCAAACCACTACAAGTTTTGAGACTTCATACTAATGACTTCCTTTGAAGTAATTCCTGCCTGAGTTAGAGTACGTGTGAACACATGAACTTGAGGCCATTTGATACCAAACTGTAATTTACATTTTCTGGGCATTTTTTCAGAGGTAAGAAAGTTTTATGGACTTTCAATGTCTGTCGGCAAAGCGTACCTTTGCAGGAAAAGTAGAAGACTAATTTCTGCAGGTGGCTTTGGAATAAATTTATGAATCTAAAAAGTAGCTAAACCGATACTAATTAATATTTCCAGTTTTAAAGCTAGATACTACAAATTTTGTAAGGAATACAAAAAATACTATCAGTACACTAAATCCATTGCAAAGCCACATAAAACACGTTTTAACTCTGCATCTCTGAATGCTGAAGAATTCACCAGATTAATTTCTAAGCTTTAAAACAGTGCATGATACCGTGGATCTAGACTATTCTTTGAGGGGTGAAAAACCGGACACACATCTGACTACAGCACAGAGCATCTGCATTATTCCCATATTCTGCGCTATGTACATCGGTGGCCCCTACAATAGGTAGGCTGAGCTAAGAAAAAAAGGCAAATACACGTACTCCTTCCTGATAAAACAAGGAGCATTCAAGAAGTAACCAATTACAAGAAGAGTTATATAGGGTTCTGTGATCTTCCTTCTTCATTCTTGGCTATTTTCAGTCTTTGGGACACTTACACTTCAATGATATCTTTCCCCCAAAATATCTGTGTTCTCTTCAGTGTCAGTACCACCTGAACCCTTTCTTCCCTCCACACCTTTCTCAGTTTTATTGTCAATGGTGACTGCTGTGAGGAGGAAGGTTGTGGTCAGTTTGTTTGGGTTTGCTGCATTGTGTTAACAACAGGTTTATCCAGCTCCTCTAGTGTAATTCATGAAAACCACATTTTCCCAAGCAAACTGTGGAGGAACTTTTTGTCTATATAAGAGGAGAGTTTGCACTAAGGGAAAAAAAAAAAAAAGGCCTGTATCTTTTAAACTGACTTAAGATCCTGGTAGTCCAGGCACGCAACTAACAACTCAGGTATAAAACTTTTTAATGCTTCCTCCACAGTCAAAGACACACATACTTATGAGCAAATCACCTGACATAACCTGGGCATCTACTTATGACCTGAAGTACTTGAACCACATTCTAGAGTTCCTCTCCTTCGATTGTGAAGGGGTTACAGACATAGACTCTGTTCAGACAAATCCTTCCTGTGCTAACTTTGACAAATAAGATTTACATTGGCACACTCAGAATTTGCGCTTGTAAAATACTCCTAGATGTGAAATCTTAAAAATGACCGATTTCTTTGAAATGACACAAAATAATGTAGCAATAGGCGTAAGAAAAAAAAAACAGCTGACATAAATCTAATGACCAAAAAAGTCATTAGCTTTTTGGTAGGGATGGCGCATATAAACACCCCAGTTCATTGAATACTCATATAAAAGAAAAAAAAAAAGGAGGGGTGGGGAAGTGATTGCCCTCGAACAAGATCTGCTCGAGAACACAGAAATGACAGAAACCTGCAGGGAGATGAATCCCACCTATATCCATACTTTAAGTCAAACAGAACTCACCTGTCTACTTCAATGCATTTGGAAAGCATTAGTTAAGTAGATTAAATAGAAACACCTATCAGAGGGACCGTGCTAATACAGACAAGCTCTCGGGGAGCTGGGAAAGCAGCGATAATGCAGAGATGCTGCAAGAGAACGAGACACAGTATTTAGAAAGAGTGGGGAAAAAACAATGTAAAAAAATCGCAAGCGCTATCAAACACACATCACCTTTACTGACAACACCTTAAAGCTTAAAAACAAAGAAAACGCAGACTACTCTTACACTAACATATTCCTCAAGAGAAATAATAAAGGGGGAGGAGAGAACACTTGGAGGTGCTTTTATTTTCAAGGCAGTTTCACTAGCACCTTAGTAACACCATTTCTTAAGGGAATGCACAAGATCTATTTGTATGTTTGTTTACAACAATATATGAAAACAGATATCAGGAAGGCATAATGCCTGCATTTTCTCAATATACCTCTCCCAGCCTCAAAATGCCAAGTAAAGAGCAGTTTATCCTTTCAACAGATCCTTTCAATTTGTTATAGAAGTGATTTTTACACATTTAACTGACAATTTTTGAGATAAACTTTCAGAAGTTGGATACCAAGTACATATTGTGTGCTAAATTTGTAGTGCTTTAAGTGACATTTAAAAAAAAAAAAAAAAGTATTCACTTAACTACCAAACTTCACATTTTGAGGTCTTAACTGGGGTTATGCCAGGTCCCTTATGCACACTAGACGTAAATTATATAGCGTGGGCCCTGAGAAGCCCAGCCAATTCCCCTACCCGCATCTCACTCCTGGTTTGATCTTGTCTTCTCTGTGTTATATATCTTACTATTCTCACCCTATGGGCCAAAAGAGACTCGTTATCCACCTGAAAAGCAAAAAACACAGCACACATCTAAATCTCAAACTGATATTTGCATGTCCTTGTTATTTCAACAGGAGCTATGCAAATTCATTTCAAGGATATAGTTTGAGAATTTCCAGGAGCTCCCAGTAGATCTGACATTACATCTCCCCCGTTCCACGGACATGAACTAGGTTGGCAAAATGAGAGCTGCTCTAAGCCTCTGACCATTTGCAAACTTTTCTTCTAATTTACATCTGCTGCAAAAAATGTACTGTACACTCAGAACCAAAGCAGTAATTCTCACTCCATGTGTTGTCATCGTAAATGACCTCACCAGCCAATTTTCAGTCCAATTACTGTCCGCCTAGTGGCTACCAAAACCATCCTGCTGCTGAGGAGTCGTAGGAATATACCTCAAAACCTTGCAGCGATTTTCACTGATTTTTTTAAAAATCATTTTTTTTGGTGATAAGTGGATAGATCTCAGCTGAAATAAATTGTTTCCCACTCTTCATAAAGCCCACACACATTAAGCCAAGAACCAGATACTAAAATTTTCACGTTTATCTTCACGTGTGCCTTCCAGCTGTCCACGTACTACTTGACAAGCAATTCTTAACTCCTTAGCTGAAAAATACAATAGTCCTAACTACTTCTATACTTGCTTTCCCTATAACATATGCGTTGACTGACATCCTCAAGAAAGAAACCTGGGTTAAGTCCCAATCAGTAAACCAGTCTTTACATTTCTGCTGTGCATCTGAAGAAGAGCCATACCATCATCTGCTTCACAGAGATGTTGTTGAATTGTGACACCTTAAAAAAAAAAAGTAGGAGGCACTTCAAAACTCACAAATAAAAGGTATGAAACAGAAAAGCTATGTATATTTGGGAAGGGAATTTATAAAGTTAAACAATCTAAAGGATGTAACTCATGAAACACATGCCATGACTTACACAAGCCAGATAACAGGAACGTAGAAGGGGAGAGGAGTGGCAATGCAAAGCCAAAGTAGGGGCTCATACCATTGCAAGGGCTTTTCACTTGCTACAAGGCTCTGCTACAGGATCCCATGCACCCAGTGCATCAGCCAAAGCATTACAGCCCCATGAGAGGTTCCAGCACTATTTTCCTGTACAGGGGATACATAAGCAACGGCAGAGAAACCTTAATGAGGGAATCAGTCTCCTGCTGAAATCATGAGACCTGACAGGTCTGATAAGAGCAAAGTCCTAGTGCTCATGCCAAAAGAGACCAGGGGGAGATGAAGGCATTTCCTCACTTTGAACTTCTGGCAAGGTTTCCAGGAGGCATGTGAATGCTATAGAGTTATCATAATGCCTTTCCAGGGCAAATGTCGTTTGCATAGTAACATGAAAGAATCAAAAACATGCAGATTCTTTATGCTGGAGGAAGAGCTCAGGTACAATTAGCATGTAGTACGTAGAATTTCAGACACATGTTTTACAGAGAATTATATTGACTGTATTGAATAGTGAAGTGCAAGTAATTCTTAATGGATGACAAGGAGATTGATTGTGACCTCTGTACCTTAATTCTGACCTTCAAGATTACATTGAACGCATTTTAAAGGAATTATATCTACAATCCAGCTGCTGAGTAGGAGTTCATGTCTTATGTAAGTTAATTTTTTATACACAACCAACAACTACGGCATCATATAATATTGCCAATAAAGCAAAGGCAAAGTTATTATTCCCATTTCTTATTAAAAAGAAAATTGTCAACTTCCTCATCTTAGAAGCATGCCTGAGTTGCTACCTCTGTTCACAGACCATACAGACTCAACACTTCTCTTGCCTTGCACCCACCCCACCCCTGCTGAGCTCTTCCACGTCTATGAGCACAAGCATCAGCCCCCGTTTTGCCAGTGCTCCAAGCCATCCCGCAGCATTTCCAATTTATTCTCTCCTCCTGTTTCGTTTGCAACCTGGTTCCTCAGCACTCATCTCACTGGTCCTGCCCCAATATGGGATTTTCTGAATGGTGGCTGGGATGGAAAAGCACTGGAAAGAAGGTGTGCAGGGGTTAAGAGAGCATGACTGCAGTACAGGTAGCAATTCCTGCTCTAGCACGTTCTCTGTCTTCACATTTTTTTGTGTTTCCCCGTCAATGAAGGAAAGAAGAGGGAAGTTACTGGTTTAGATAACTGCAGACCGATGCTCATTTATCAGGTTGTAAATATACGTGAGAGTATTTTCATATTTGCCAGCAGAATCCTGTAAAACATTTGCTGTTCTGGGGTTATTTTTTCTCATGCTAAAATAGAAGGTTGGGCTGAATGTGAAATACAGCACTTAGACGTCAAGGAACATGGCAAATTCTCAAACTGGCAGGTGTTTGAGAAAATAAATAAATTATCAAAACAATTCTCAACAGTCCAGCTTGCAAAAGTGTTAAAAATAACAGATATGCATCGTTATTAAATACTATTTAAGGCCAGCTAAGCAACTGAGATAGGTGGATGACGCTAGACATTTTATTTTTGTCAGCTTTCAAACTGCAACTTTTCTTACACATTGTTTATAGCAATCTGCAGGGATCACAGATTCACAGGCGTGGAGACAGTGAGAAGGATTATCCATTCTTAATAGAACACTAACTTGTTCTTAAAACCTCTGGGAGACAGATTTCACAGCCTTCCCAAGACATCCCAAGCAGTACTTAGCTATCCTAACGCCCAAACAAAATCTCTCTCGCAACAATTAGCACATCGTTTCTTGACCTGCTGAAAGAACGACCCACAAAGTTGTTCCCTGCTCCTCCCCATCAGCCTTGCATGCACCTGAAAATGTGCAAGGCCTTTTCACCATTTTCCCTTCTTTAGAGAAAGTCCAGTTTGGCCATTGATTCTTCAGAGGACACACTCTCCACTTTGGTTTTCACCTAATTCTGGTTTTTTCCCCATGGTCTTCAAACCAAAACTATATTGATTTGTGAATGTCAGTGGTGGACAGTAGTATTGGTGAGGCCTTACTAGTGCTGAGAGATGCTGAAGGAATTACTTTACAACTGTTTCATATGACACTCATGCTTACACATCCCCACAAATATTTTTTCTTTCCCTTCACAAAATAAGTACACGGTTGATTCACAGTCTATTAACAGTCCCTTGCAGCACTTAACTCCTTTCCTATAGAACTTCTGCCCAGCAAGTGGTTCTCCTATCTTGAAGGTGTGAATTAACTATTGCTACTTCAGAATTGCATCTGTACTTTCTTTTACTGAATTGCAGCTTATTTACTACATTTTTTTGCTCACAAGTCATAGAATCATAGAATCACAGGGTTGGAAGGGACCTCTGGAGATCATCTAGTCCAACCCCCCTGCCAGAGCAGGGTCACCTTAGAGCAGGTTGCACAGGAACGCGTCCAGGCGCGTTTGGAATGTCTCCAGAGATGGAGACTCCACCACCTCTCTGGGCAGCCTGTGCCAGGGCTCTGCCACCCTCAAAGTAAAGAAGTTCCTCCTCATGTTTAGGGGGAACTTCCTACACTCAAGTTTGTACCCATTACCTCTTGTCCTGTTGCCGGGCACCATTGAAAAGAGCCTGGCCCCATCCTCCTGACGCACACCCTTTAGATACTTGTAAGCATTAATAAGGTCACCCCTCAGCCATCTCTTTTCCAGACTAAACAGACCCAATTCCCTCAGCCTTTCCTCATAAGAGAGGTGTTCCAGTCCCCTAATCATCTTGGTAGCCCTATGCTGCACCCTCTCCAGCAGTTCCCTGTCCTTCTTGAGCTGGGGAGCCCAGCACTGGACACAGTACTCGAGGTGTGGCCTCACCAAGGCAGAGCAGAGGGGGAGGATGACCTCCCTCGACCTGCTGGCCACATGTCCAATGTATGAAGATTGTAACGCTAATACCTTCCAGCGAAGTGTTTGTGGCTCGCCCTAGCCTGGCACTGCTTGTAAAAGTTAATAAAACTATTCCAAGCATTCAAAGCCTTCATGAAAATATTGACCAGGAGTGGAACCAAGATCTTGACATAACTTTGGCCATTGGTTGTTTAGCTGGTAGACCGATCAGCCTCTATACTTCAGTTCTTGTTATATTTGCGGTGTAACACAACATGAAATTGGAAGTGAAAGGCAACGGATATTCCCAAATTTATGACTTGATTTGTTGAGAAACAAAACAAAATATTCAGTCACGCATGGGTTACATAAAATGCTCTTCTCACTAGTGTCTCTGAAAATCCTAATGCTGCGGATCTTTCTGTTTTTACTACGTGGAATACTCAAATTGAAACCTTACACCAAATTTATGAGAAGTTTGGTTTGTCCCCAAAGCTGTATTTTCAAAAAACTTCATGCTGTTAATAAAGGTGCAAGTGATAATGGCGCACAACTCCAAACTGGTAAATACAGAAGGGTTGGAATTGCACATCCTTACATGTAACAGAAGCAGGTAGCTTCTGTTTTCACCGTTTGGTGACATTAATGCAGTAATACTGAGTAACTGCTGACAATTAGCCAGAAGATGGAGCAGAGGTCTTGTAAGAAAATTACTCCCTGGTGGCAAAATATTGAAAATTCAATTACACTCTGTTTATTACAGGCCTACATTAGGAACTGCATTCATAATAAAGACCTTGATAATATACAAATTAATCGCAGCACAGGGGAGTGCTTCAGTAACTTTTTTTACTCCTTGATGTATTCTTCAATATTAAGTTTTTAATATATCTATAGACATATTGAAATGCTTTCTGTAAAGCTTTTCAACTAAAATTCCTTAAATACAATAGCATGATATGTGAATATTGTTCTGAAACACAAGATAGTTTCTATTCCAGTTTGTTAGAATAAACCAAGGTGTAGGCACCAATTTTTAAATACCCTTTAGGCATTTCCCATATCTTAAGATCCATATTTGTGTTTCTATGAAGTATGCTATCATGCAAACCTCTTCAAAGTCATATAGGCTACAGCCCGGCATAGTTTTCTGCACATACTCACATTTACATACATGAATACTTTCTTTCCATTTAAGAAAAGCCAGGGACTTGGGGGTACGCATATCCAATTGCCGCAGATATTGCAGCTCAGTTTGAAATAAGATTGAATAATCTAGTTCTTAACATTCACGTTACAGCAATTGCACAAAATGCTCCCAAGAAGAGTAGCTAGATATAAATTCATGCTACGACAATGTGTGTTGGATACTGTCGAATAATTTAGTTTCTGAATTAATTTAGTCAGCAGTTTGTTTCACCTTTTAATAGTCTATTGCCTACTTTAAAGAATTCTAGTTGCAAGTTTTTCAGCACAAAGGCTTTAAACTGATGTATTTCAAATCTAACTATATTCTTACTGATTTTAATTGTATTTTGCCAGTCAAAGCAATAAGACCTGTGATATTTTACTGATTCTGAAGCGGAATAAAGAAGTCCATTGTCTTCATATTTAACTTAATCTTATACATGCCTTGAAAAATGCAAAACTCTAGAAAAAGTACTGAACGCATGCACAGTATTCCACAGGTTAGCTGCCTCTAATTTTGTTTGAGACAGATCCCTAAGGAATTCTGGTACCAGACTTTCATTACCAAACACTGCAAAGACATGAAACTCGGTCTTGCCTTATTAGGCTCTATGTTACTGAAACTCTCTTTGGATCCAAATATTCTTAAACTCGCTTCTAAAATCCTTCCACTTTAAGGAAGAAGTTCTCATGCTTTCTGCTTTATAAAGGGATTCCCTGAATCCGCAAGGTACGGTGACACTTAGTGGTGCTCAAGCTCCTGACATTCAAGACCATTCAGACCCCAATGACTGGACCAGATGGGACCTTGGTTCTACAAGAATACGCCCTGCCTAGGACACAAGATTGCACAGGAGGTAACTGACGATAGATAGCTCTGGTATTTGAAATTGGTTGGAACAACCACCCTGCAGCCTTGTCCCAGCTAAGCTTGGCAATCAGAAAAAAAAACAAACATAGAAATTAGTTTAGGATGATTAAAAAAATTAAAGGTATCTGGCAATAAACCCAATTCACAACGAAGCAGAAATTATGAATTTGGTATTCCTTTCTGCGGCAAATGAATCCTTCACAGGTAGGTCCCTCCCTCACACTGCCCACACAAACCCCTTCAGCAGCAAAGCACTCCTAAGTCATCATTTGGCTACTTTAAAAATGCCAGATCACTGCAGAAGCCAGGGAAATACAGAGTTTATATGATAAGATCTCCTTGTGAGACGGACTGCTTCCTGGCAGGGACGAGATGAATGAATGTCACGTCCTCCTGGCTTTCCTGTGTGGTGTTTTTCAGGACTTGCTCTCTGAAGTCAGGCACAAAAATGAGATGCAGAACAACGCTGTGTGGGACACTGTGACAAATTTTCAAAACCAGGAAGAAAGACGAGGTAATTTGAGTTCATCACAACATCACATCCCTTGTATCTGCAAGTTATCCCTTGTATCCATCTGCTGGTGCATGTGATGCATAGTCACAACAAGGAAAAGAACAAAGAATCACCACGTGTTCATGGGATCCAGCCATAAAGCGAGATTTTGCTCCATAAAATCAGTCTGATCCATAAAATCAGTCTGTTCAGGTGGTACCTGGAAGGGCAGTACACAAACTCCAGCAAAACCTGTAGACGTTATGCATGAAGTCTTGAAAGCAGCATTACATATGCACGTATGATTTCAGATCTCCAGCTATCCACATATGCTTTCATAGGACTACACTTTTTAAAAATTTTTTAAAATCACCTGATAGGTGATGGCTCCAACCAACTCCATAATCTAGAATAGTGTGAGCTGATATATTGCAGCTTTCATGATACCCTAGTTGATGCTGCAGACTTTACATGACTCCTGACAATGTCAATCAATCTGCACATGGATTTGGTCCCTCCTCAAGGGTGCTTCCACAACTGATAAATATAACGCAATTCTTGGCTGTCTGGGAAATTCATTTATTCATATATTACAGGCCATGCATTGAAATCATAAATAGAATGCTTCTTGCAGGCTCAGAAGGTGGCCAAATGACTTGCAAGTTAAAAAGCTGTGCACCAGATGAGTTTGAAGAATGGGAGCACTGAAATAAGAAGGGCTAACAAGAAACCTACGGATTTCTTGAATCTCCTCAAATATAGGCACCTGACAGGCTAAAACCATCCTACACTTCAGAATGAGGAAATACTATGAACACAAGCATTTGCTCTTGAACTCTGCTGTGTCATTATCTACAGCTCCTACACACAGGAAACAAGGCCACTCCTGGTTGCAGTAGACTCTGAGGAGGGATGGGGACAGTACTGCATAGAAAATACAGCATAGCAGACATCACATTTATCATGGCGTCAAAGCAGAAAAAGGCAATTCTCTGACCAGGCAGGGCTGCTACCTGCACTGCCAACCCTGGTTTTGCTCGCCACAGTATCAACTACCAAATTTAGGGCAGAGCTTTTCTTCCTCTCACACAGAAAAACTCATCTGGGAGGGGGAGCAAACACGAATGAGCAGCAGTGATACACACAGGACCGGTACGGGTAATGGCAGGTGGCTCCAGTGCCAGCTGCTGCTTCAGCTATCCCAGTCCTACGTGGCCGGTATGATGCAAGCCATGTTGGACTTTCTGCCACCACTGGGATTTGGAGGCATCTTCTTTTCCCTCAAACTCTGCAGGAATGGAGTAAAGCTCCATCCAGTACCTCTGCATGGTTGAGCATGCTCCTTCCTCATAGCCACCTATGATGCCCAAAGCACAAACATCCGCCTCCGTTTCCAAGAATCAGAATTTGCCTATACTGCGGCACGTTCATTTTGTGCCAGAACGGAATCTGGCTTGTCTACCTGACGACAAACCATTCCCGTGGTTTTGGTGGGATGTGAAAAGAGCGGAGGAAAGGCCGTTGCTTCATTTAGATCTGATGAGATCAGTACAGATGGTTCCAGAAAGCCAATTTCACCTCCTCTCTCTCAGGCTTTGTGCATCCTACGGGAAAACATCCAGCACACCGAGCGTGGCAGGATGTGCAGCTCTCCGAAACAGAAGACAGACACTTGTGCCCATTTTCTAAAAAAAGAAAATTAATCTGTTACTGAATGGATAGAATTTGAAGCCTCAGGTTGAAGAGCCCTGAGCAGGAGATAAAGGAAAACATAAAAATGGTATTATAGAGGAGTGTGAAAAATGTCAGTACTTGATCTAAGAGTACTGATATAATCAAAAATCAAAAGAATCAATTCAAGAAGTTCGTAGCAATTTTGCCAAAGCCTGGACAAGAACACTAGCTCAGCTGTACTCTGCTATAATGGGAGGTGGCATGTAACCAAAGAAAGGGCAGTAACATCTTCTCTGCTTTTTTACCCTTGTGCAAGTAGATGAAGAACACATTTCCAGTAACAGCCATTTGACACAGACTTTAAGAACATTCAAAACTACTTGCATTTATTCAGAATATGCAAAAGCAAGCATCTTAAAGCTGCTTATTTGTGTGGTAGTTTTATTGCAATTTCATATGAAACTACTAGAGATTGTCTAGGTTTTTGCATCCACCTAATTTTTTAATTGGCTAAAATTCAGTGAGATTATTTGCAGGATTCAGAAGCGCTTTTGAATTTATAAAGTTATGCCTTTTTTAAAGTTACTGCAAATACATTCTTTATTTATATATATACACATATGTAAAAAAAAAAAGATACCCCACCTTTTAAAATTATTTAGTTCAAGAAGGTAAAGAAGGCAGAGTTAGATAGAGCATTTGATAGAAAATTAGCATTGTGATGCCCGTTTACAAGTAGGAAAACAAAATCAGAGAGATGAAGTAATGTGCAAATGCAGAGGCAGCAAATTAGTGACCAGATCAGGATTTCACTGCAGAATCTCTGACTTCAAATCAAATACTTTGAAGGCTTCCCACATGTAAAGTTCAGAAGAAATTGATAAGCAGAACGAAAGTCACTGGGATTGGAGTTTAGCCGAGCTAACAGTTGCGCTTCAGTAATTACAAGTGATCAGGACACTGAGTCTAACCTGAACTCACAGCAGAATCCTCAGCACTGATTCAGTACTAAATTTAATGGACATAATGAACCATTATCATCACACCCAGGAGTACAGTACATTTTCTTTGATTATTTCCACAGACTATCCAAAACTCAACTCCACTTAGCCTGTGAAGTCTGATGAGAGCACAGCCTGAGGTAATACAGACACAAAAACAACTCATAAAAGATTAGGTCAGGCTTGATTTAACAAGGAAAAACAAAGTAGGAAGAAAAGGTTGTGGGTTTTTTTTGGGTTGGGTTTCTTCGGTTGTTGTTGGTGGTGCATTTTGTTATAATATTTTTATTGTTTGGTTGTTTCTGAAGGCAAAACAGGATAATCACACATTTTGCATCAAAATATATCACACTGTCTGGCTTTTTTGTAGGTTCTGGGGAGGAGAACGATTGCTCCATAAAAGTAGAACCACAGAGTATGATAAAAAACCAGTCAGAAAGCATTCCTTTTCTGTTTATGACTACGAAATATTTTTTCCATACCTTTTAGTGTACTGTATTCAAACTCTACTTTAAAATGTTTTAAACCACAAGGAAAACTGGATTTTGAGATAATCACTAGTACCGTGTCACCTAAATGGTTTCTTCAAATTCATATTATGCATTCTGGGGTAACCGGAATCAGCAGGGAACCATGTAATCCAGCTCCCTAAGAGACACTGTCTGTTGTAGTCACCATACATAGATACCTTTCTCATTGAAACAAAACAGAAATCTTTGAGTTCAATTAAGTCTCCAGCCTCAACAAAAGTGCATTGCAGTAGACTCTCTTTTTAAAGGAATAATTTATCAGAATTCTCTTTAATGCTTTTTTTCATAACATTGAAATATCTCAGAAAAGAGGATGAAAAATTCAATTGTGTAGAGCTGATCAGAGGAACAAAAATCCACTCTGAACAAAGGTAAGCTGATTAACTTTTCCATAAAAATCAATATATTTGATACTGCAAAGAACAAAGAACTTATAAGAAAACAAGAAAGAAATGAATTTGTGTTTGGTTTTTTTTTTTAAAGCAAACTGCTAACTAAAAGTACGTGGACTCTGTTACCATATTTAAAATATTGTTATAGTTGTTTAAATGTGTTCCTTAAGTCCCAGAAGTGAAAAGATGACTCTCTGGATAACGAGAGTGTTATTAA
Source organism: Dromas ardeola (assembly GCA_013398915.1). Lineage (NCBI taxonomy): Eukaryota > Metazoa > Chordata > Aves > Charadriiformes > Dromadidae > Dromas > Dromas ardeola. The sequence goes on from VYZM01009863.1 coordinate 382,587, forward strand.
TGTATGCAAAGTGGACACTTTGTATTTTCTGAGTAGGTTTACTTAATAGTTTTATATGGTATCTCACATTCGAAAAAAGGTAAGAACTCAAACTTACCTTTTCAAAAACGTAGTTGGGCATTTGTAACAACTAAACCTGAATTTCAAAATGTACGTATCTGTCACTGAGCCATCTAAGCCACACTTGACAAATAATGCCTGCTATCATGGGGGCTCCAACATTATTCTAGTTTAGGTAATGTTGAACAATAGGTATCTTCCAAGTTACTAAACTTTATGAGGTCCTAACTGCAGACAGCAGACAAAAGAAGTATTTTTACCTAGCTGTTTAGGAACCCAAATAAAAAGCTGATACATGGCTCCACCTAGACTGTAGTGAAACCCACTTTTTAAAGACAACAGGTTCTTGTCTGCTTGAGACTCGGCCTTGCTGGAAACAAGAACTTTAACTGCTAGAATAGCAAGAAGGGTTTTCCCCATGGACACGAAAAAGTATTTTTGGGCCTTTTTCAGCCAGTAGTTACAGGGCTAATCTGGCCCGTACAGCCATCTCCTGGCAACATAAAAAACAACAGAGGAGTGACCCAACTACATAAAACTGCCTTGGCAGCATCAAGATGGCAGAAGGAAATGGCACTGCAGTCAGCCTTGAAGGTATAAACCTCTGCAGCGCTGCGAGTGGATAAGTACCCGCACTGCCCTGTGAACAGGAAATTTATGACTGGGGTAGAAAGTTGGGTCAACTTTGGGAAAATATTGAGAAAAAGTACTAAAAAACCTGAATTCCTAAGTTTAACCTCTGGCTGGCAGGTCACCAACAAGCAACACTTAGGTGGAGCAGTCACGAGTCATCCCTTCCACGCTGAGAAGGCCATCACTTTGACTTTGTTTGCTCCCTGTATGAAGTCAAACACAGCTGCATGTTTTATGTCACAAGAATTGTTAGATAGGACTAAAACCAGGCATATGAACTCTCTCCTTTCTCATTTCTCCTCATAGCCTAATGGCCAGCAGATCCCAACACATTCTAATAAGTTGCATTTTGGGGTAAGACAGGAATGCTCTTAGACATTGAAGAGATTTTTGTCTCAAAAACAATACTCTCACAAACTGTCTCCCAGGAAATTACTAGCACTGTATAAATTAAACCAAAGTCTGCTGAGGAACTATCAGATCCTGAAACCTTTCAAATACATTTTCATGTGTATGAGAAACTGATGTTAAATTTAAACAACCAGCGTAGCTATTTGGCATCTTAGAGCTTTTCTTTTGGAACCAAAAAGCTTGTGGCTATAGGTCCTCCCTGCTCCACAGTATTCCCTGCCGTATTTTCACAGAGCAAAACTCAATTTTCAGTTAAATACAGAAAGGAAATGAGAAGGAGCAGGGGGGATAGTTATAACTGCAAAACTGTGAACCAATTTGTCCATCCGTCTATTTCTTCTCTGAAACATCTACACAACACAGGACAGTTATAAATTCAGCAAAAGCACTCACGGAACAATTCTAGGGGTAAGATCCCCCATCATTTTGCAGCTGCAGACGGAATCAATGCTGAGGCAAAACACAGCTAATCTGAGGAGCAAATGTGAGTCTGGGAACAATGGACTTCTACACTCAGCCCACTTCTATATCGAGTCTTTCTGTGAATTTAGTCAACATTCTCCATATTAATTTGATTTTTCTGGGAAAGATTTTCAACAGCACTTATATGATTTAGGAGCACAAGTCCTACTGCAGCTCCTGAGGATGCGAGCTCTAAACCTCCAGGGCGCTCTTCAAAAAAATCTCACTCTACCTGTAAAATGGAAAAACAATCATTACTTTCTACCTTCTAACTACACGGATATAAGGACTAAAAGGAATAACCAGCACTGTCCCTGTGTGAACTCCTCACTTCTCCAAGGCTCGAGAGGCTAATAGAACCTTATCATGACTTCAGGTCAAAAGATTGAGTCTAATGGACCAATGGAAGGAATTAATTTCAGAGCTCAGGACCTTTAATTGAGAGCAGATGGTGCCTAGTCCCTATAAATTTAAAGTCTGGGGCCCGTTAACAAAAGCATCTAATCTCATCTCAATTGCCATAAGCAGTCAGGACCCAGCAATATTGAGTTTACAAAACAATATAACAATCTCCGAGAACTCCACTGAAAGCAAACAAGCAGCAAAGACAGTTAATGAAAAAGACGTCATCTGTTCTCTGCAGCTAAACTAGTTAAGGGAACGAGCAGCGCAAGTCCTCACTGAGTGCAGCTTTTAAGCAATTTTAAATAAATCTCCTTACAGAACACACAGCAATCACGCAACGAAGAACTTAGCAGCTTAAACAATTCTGGTTAACTCTACATGGAAGGAGACTAGATACTCTCCATTTAACCAAATCGTGATGATAGAGGCCATTCTTTTCCAAGTCATTTTGACTTGGTTATCTTGGAAACTTTGAATGTTCAAAAGAACTCCAAAGATTATAAACTGTCTTGATACAGTCAATATCCATCTTCAACAGTAGGCAGAAAAGACAACTCTGAAACCATCTCCAAGAACTAACTTTTGCCAAAAAGTATCTTAGACTCCTCATTTCTGCTATTTTTCTACAAACTACACAAGTGACCAATACAGTTCGAATCAGTGAAACCCACTGATAAAAGAAATTCAAGTTTTGTACAGAGACAAAGCAACCCAAATTCCTTAGACTGTCTGCCACAGGTGCAGACTGAGACTCCATAGCATTAGCCATCAGCAATTATACAAGACATTTTATTTGGAAATATAAAGTGGTTTATAGAAGTATTACATTTATAAAAACCCAGCAATTGGGAAAAAAATAATAAATAAAATCAATCTCTCTCTCCAGCGTACAGTAGGTCAGCGGCAGAGTGCATAACACCAGAATAACTTTCCTATTCCTGTGCTCATGACTGCGCAACATTCGCTATGGAAATGCTTGACAGTTTCTAGGTCATTTGAAGAAGAAGAAAACAGACCTCAAGCCTTTTTGTTTAATCTACAAGAAAACTATGTATATAAGCTGTGAAAATAAGACTGTTTAGGAAAGGGTGTTTTAAGGATAGCCATATATATGCATACATAACCATATACACACATTTATGTATCTATTTCACCACAAAGGACAAAAAGCAATCGTAATGTAGTCAAACCAGAGAAATCAGCCTTTTGTCAGTCTTTACTCTGTCGTGACAATCCCCAACAATTCGGAACAAGGGTTTCCCAGGTCAGTTGCTTCTTTTCCTGCTGTGAACACTGCAGCAGAGGTGGAAACACTCACATTTTATCCCAGACGTACCTAGTCAGCAGCCACAGTACCCCATCCGCCGCACAGAACCTTCAAAATCCAAGAGAAATGCTATCTATTATGGTTGTTCTTATAGAAGATATGAGAGATATGCCTATTAATCATTTGCATATTCATACTATAATCCATAATTAATTTACATTGCTCCCCCTCATCTTTCCTAACTTAATGCTATGGGTTCACAATTGTGAAATTAAAAAAAACAAAACCACAAACGAACAACAAAAGCACAAAGTAAGATATTGGTAAGTATTTTGCAAATTCCCATGTCCTGTATAGAAACCTGGACTAATCCACAATGATTGCAGCAGACAGCAAAGGCCCTTCCACTGAAAATCTTCTAATTTGACCTGAAAAAAAATATTCTCCTTGGTTTCACTATGTCAAAACCACACTTCTCCTTCTCTACAACATCCAAGTGAAAATAACAGATAACTAAACACAAAACTGATATAAATTGGGAAGAAAATGGTATACTGAAAGAGGGGGAGGTGGAATAAAAATCAAAACCACAGGTTCTTAACAAACGTTTCTTTTCCTGAGACTTTAGACTTCATCTTCTTCCCACCTTAAATCAAGAAAAATGCTTAAATTTTACCAACAGATCAGTCAGCACATTATACAGACCAAAAAAAGTTCTGATCCACACATTGGTTTAATAATTGTAAAAGGAATCAATTTTCAAGTTTGACTTGAAACTTCATTTCAAACTGGATTTTTATCTAAATCAAAGAAATAAAACTTTTCATCCAGAAAACACTGAAATAAGTCTTTAAACGGGTTTAATAAGAATTAGTTTTAAAGAACTTTGTGGCTTTTAAACAAAGAGACCCCAACCAACAAACCATCACCTTGACAAATTTTCTGCAGCTGTTATTTGACCAGCACACAAAGGCTGTCACCTGTAATTATTACTGATACTCTGACAATAGCACAGCCTAGATTTACTTTAGAGTTGAAATCATTATTAGATTATTTCTCAATATGACATATTTAATTATACAAGTAAATACAATTAAAATCTTAATGCAAATCAAAATTAGATGAAGCTTAAAAAACATCTTTAACACAACTGAATAGGAATAAACCTACTCTTTATATAGCACTGGTATTATTTTGACTTTCGCTCTACCATTAATCTGTTTTTCTCTAACAAATACATAAATGCATGTGTATATATGTGTATGTATACATGTACACACCCCTCCCTCTGTCCACATAACTATCCAAGAAATGAAGGAAGTGGTGGTTGAGAAACTTGCTTTCAAATGACAACAAACCAAATACTCTCACAGCTCTGACAGATGGGTTTTTTTCTCCTTTTTATTCCAGTGATAATTACATCAATAAACCTGATTCAGCAAATCCGTTGCTCTCAAATTCATTAATTAAAACAATTTACTGCTACCACTGTGATTTTTCAAGGACATCAAAACCACATTCCAAATCAAAACAGCAGAGATCATCAGTTTATAGATGTGCAAAGCATGCCTTACTTTCATAGCAACCTCACAATTAAAACACAACTTAAATGAAAAAGAGCTGTTTTCTTTAAGGTTTCCTTGTGCAAGCACGTCCAGTAGAACACGTTTTGTTTAGAGGGACTGAACAGCAATATTTTTATATCAAACTGAAAATGAGGAGGAGAAAAAATAAAAGAAATCTATGAAAAGTTAACCACTTCCAATTAGAAGAAAAAACAAAGAGATGAATATTAACAGTATATTAAATTGCAGAGCAACATTTTTATAGCCTTCATTTTCTCAACACGCTTCCTGCTCATTAATTTTTGGGTTGAATAACACAATTGACTCACAGAAAACAAAACCAGTAAGGAAATGAAGGATTTCTTCGGTCCATTTTCTCCCACAAATCTGGACCAACAGGAACTACACCAACATTTTAGAATTGGTTTGGAAAATACGTTAGATGAAATATTTGCGTGGTCCCCAGCAATCTCTTTCACCGAGTTATCCCTGGAATGCCGTTGTCTGAGCTAACCTCTACTTTTTCTATTTGCATCGTTTGCTTCTGGTCCCATTTGCCATACATGGCCTTTGTAACAGCAGCAACAGCTAGACAGAACACTCTAGGTACAACAGTCTGAATTCTCCCAATCTCTTCCAGTGTCGTGTGTTAAAAATTTCTCATCATTCTTGTTAAGCTTTCTCTAGGTCTCCAGCTGACTGGCATTTTCCTCAAAATGTAGTCCCAAAACCAGCCACAGAGACGCAGTATTTCTGTCCTAGCCTTGCTGAGTGCAGTAGTAGGATTATTTCAGTGGATCTGTATGCAAAAGATACGTGATAAGGTTGTGGAAGAAACCCTCGCTTACCACAGAAAATACCACTGATAAATAACCACCATGACCTTCAGCTGATGGCTACCCAGGAGTACTATAGAAACGTTTCCTGGACATGCAGGATGAGGGATATGGAAGCCAAAGGTCAACCACAGCTGAGAAGCTCTACCACTGCAGAGGAACGGCGAGTGTTGGGCACCACTTACGCAAGCTGGGCACATACAAGTCCAGGAGACCAGACAGAAGGCATCCATGGGTGCTGGCAGAAGTGACTAATGTCATTGAAAGGACACTCTGTGATTCCTTGAAAGGTCATGGCAATGGAGGAAGGTTCCTGATGACTTTTTAGAACGTAAAGGTCATATTATCTTCAAGAAGAGCAAGGAGTATATGGGGAAGTAGAGGCAGTCAGCCTCACCCTAATCTCCCAGGGAAGATTATGAAACAAATTATGCTGGAGTTATCCTTCATATGCCTGGATAGGGCTCCAGGAAAAGAAAGAAAATGAGAGTAACTAACATGTATTTACCAAAGGTAAATCACACCTAAACCACCTGATTGCTTTCTAGAAACAGAAAATTGTCTCAACAGACAAAGGGAGAGCAGCAGATGTTATTTTCCTTGACTTTATAGCAAGGCTTTCAACATGGTCTCCCATAGCATCCTGGTAGCCAAGCTGGAGAGAGACGGACTGGATTGGTGAGCTACAAAGTGCAGTTTATGGAAAACTGGTTGCATGAAGGGGCTGAAAGAACAGTGTTTTGTAGCGCAAAGACCAACTGTTGGCCAGTATTAATGGCATTCCTCAGGGGCTAACACTGGGGCCGATGCTGTTTTATGTCTGTCCTACATTTAACATATTGAGAATAAGATGGAATGTGCCCTCAGCAAGTTTGTGGATGACACCAAGCTGGAGACAGTGATCAATACACTGCAGGGCAGGGTTGCCTTTCAGAGGGATCTCAACAGGCTGTAAGAATTGGATGAAAAAACACTCATGAATTCCAAAGGCAGAATAACCTCATCTAACAGCACTAGCTGGGAGCCCTCTGTAAAGCAACTTTGTTGTAAAGGACCTGGGGAATCAACATGGACAACAAGTTCAGCAGTGTGTCCTTTCAATAATAAGGCCTAACCACATACTGGGCTGCATTCAGAAGAATACCCTGGGAAGTGATTAGTCCCTTTTATTCAGCATTTGAAGACCACATATAGAGTACAATATTCAGTTTGGGGCTTGCCAGTACTCATACAACGCTGACAAACTGGAATGAATTCAGTGAAGACTGACCACGATGATTGGAATGCAGAAGCATACAACTCGAGGAGAAGCTGGAGTGAGCCTGGAAAAGGCAAAAGGTAGAAATCTAACTTTGGTCTTTCACTACCCAAGGCAGTGGTCACAACTGCAGCAAGGGCAACCCTGATAAGACGTAAAGGGGAAAAAAAAAAAAAAAAAAAAAATCGCAATAACATTGGTTAAGCACCGGAACAGTTGCCCAGAGATGATATGAAATTTCTCTTCCTGTAAATTTTCAAAACTCAACTGAACAAGGCCTTGAGCAATGTCATCTAAATTAATGTTGGTCCAGCTCTAAGCAGATGGTTGAACCACACAACCTCAAAAGGTCCCTTCTGAGCTGAATTATTCTATGATTTTCTACAGGGCTGTGATTCAGATGCTTGTCTTGCTCACGTTTGGGAAATTTGATTATTCTCACTTAAATGTAGGTCTTTGCACTTGTATTTACTGAACTGCATTTTTTCATGTGGAATTATTTCTCCAGCTTTCATCCTGCCCTACAAAGCGTATGTGATTCTTTCCGGGTTACAACGTTCTATTTGCATTACTCAAGTCATTAAGAAAATCTTGACACGCTATTTGATTCAACGTGCCAGTTCATGAAATACTGATAATCATTTTTTACGGATTTTTCCAATAAGTTGTACATTTATCTTGCAATAATGAGCCATGACCCTGTGCCTCTATTTATAAGTATGTCAGGGGTGAGACAGTGTCAGAAGCCTTACTAATATCAAAATACCTTTTACTCTTAGCATCTGCTCCTTCTTCCTTACCAAGGAGTGGCTTACACTGTCACAGAAGGAAATAATTATAGCTTGACAAGACTCATTTAGTAAAAACACATGCTTATTCTTATAAAGCATAAACTTCTAACTTTTTTTTGCCCCTAGGATGTTTCCCGTCTAACTGACTAGGCAGGTTCCTCCTCTTTCGCTTTGCCCCTTCTGAAGTCGTCCTGTTTGTTTTTGTCTTCCAGAACAATATCCATTATCAACGATTTCTCAGACATGAGTCATAAAAAGCCCAGAGGCTGTAGACACTCTATACATGCAGGACAAATTTTATTTACCTAAATAACCTCTAATCCTTTATTTAATAGTATAAATGTTAGCTCTGTGATCAGTTACTTGGGTAGCAAATGCAGAAACAAAAACAACCAGAAGAAAACATATCAGCAATGTATTACCAGTCTTCCTTCACTGTTAAGTAATAAATCAACTCCCTCTTTTCCCTTGTCTTAGTATTCATGTTTCTGTACAAGTCTTCACTTTTTTGCTGATTATGTCTCAATTTTGTTTGTACGCCTGGATGTCCCCAATTGCATCTTTGTAAGCTCCTCAGAAATTTGACCTTCCTTCCATTTTCTGCATGATTCTTTCTTGAAATACAGATCTCTGGAAAAATCCTGAGCTACGACAGTTGGTCTTTAAACCTCGCTTCCACCCCTTAACATTAGAAGGATTTATAAGCTTAACAGCCAAGAGTGAATTCTCTGAAATTTTCTTCTTAGGTTTGTTCTTCCTTGCAGACCTCACTTCTAATTTTATTGCTGTCAGCTGTTGTTAAGCCTACAGTTCCTGTGCATCAGAAGATTTAAGTGTTTCCAGAGAGCCTCGTCCTCTGGCCTGATGTTCTGTACCAGACTCCCATCATGAAAGCATCATTAAGATGGCCCTTCAGAATCTCAGGCCTTTCCTCAACAGCAAGTTCAGTGACACTCCAACCTCTGAAATCGGGAGATCCCCAAAGGTTACTGGAAATAGGTCAGCCCACCTCTTCCCTCTTTGGCTACCACTAGCCAAAGGTATTATCAACACGATTTTCAATTGCATTAACAGTGAACGCTAAGAAGATTAATTGAAATATATCCACAGAACTACAATAATATAACAGAATGTGAAAATCGGCATAACTACAGAAAACTTGTGATAATATTGCAGAAAACCAGGGATGACTACTTTCGTGCATATATTTCCATTCCATGTGTCTAACCAAAGTAAAATGTGTATCCCTCTTTAGATATTAAATATTATTTCAGAGCTGACTTCTGTCAACAATAAAACAGACTGATTTCCTGGTCATGAAATTTCTCAGCAGCAAAGCAGGATTTAAGAGATATTGGCATGCTTAATGAGGGGTAGATAATTGCTAGATGGAATAGTGTGGGAAAGAGTGAAGAAGCTGTAAATGGTGGTATGGCAGTAAAGATGAATATTAATTCATCAGCTATGTGGCTGGTTTTGATCAGTAGGCTCAGCATTTGGCTAGCAGGTACCAAGCAGCTCCTATTCAGTACAGTTCATCTAAGTTTTGCCTTAGCATAAAGAAAGATGTTAAACAGGTGAAGACGTGTAACGTGACTTCCTGAATGATGTGCATTATTTAAGAATGCAGAGTTCAAGTATACGTTATAGATGTACTGGGTTAGAGAGAACAGATTTGAAATGTCTTGACAAGTATCTTACCGACGTATTTCTTGGTTTTCAGAGATCTGAATGCCAGTATATTCACCATTCTGGAAGGACAAGAGAGCATTAGGTTCACAAGAATGCTATCTTCAGAAATTGTCTGAAGTTGGAGAGGAAACAAGCAGGTGCCCACACAGCTGATAAACCGATATTTTCTCTTTACAGAAATCCTCAGCAATGAACATTCTACCAGCAATATCTACTTTTCTGTGTCTGTGAAAAATAGGTCTAAGTTTAAAATAATTTATCTAACCAATTCAGAACGACTGCCTGAGGCCATGATCTCGTTCTCCTCTCTCCCTTTTTTCTTTTTATTTTGCTACATCCTGATCTCCCCAGTCCACATCAGTGCAAAATTTTGACTAAATAAGAAAACAAACCCTCACATTCTAGTGCCACCAAAACTATTTTCTATACAGCCAGCTAGTCTTTGTGGCTGTGGGCAGAGTCAACTATGTGGCACGCATCTATCCGGAGTGCCCAACTCTTTTCCAGAAGCACTGCCAATAGTGCTTCCAAAGGGATAAAAGGTGACATGGACTTGCTTAAGCCTTAAATGAGGGACTTGCCAGACATAATCACTGCCACAGCCTGAGTTTCAGGCTGACACAAAAAATGCAAACAAACTGGTTCTATAACTTTACAATAAATAAATAAAAACTCCATAAGGAGCTGGACTTCAGGAATAACTTGCTCAATTAACTTTCATGTTTTGCTTATTAGCTTTCTGGTGTCTCATGAAGTCACAGACTGCAGTTTAATGGATTTAAAAATAATTTAAATGAATAAGTGGATTCTAACGTACCTTAAAAATACGTTGACCCTTTAAGCAAAAGGGCCATTTAAAGCCTAACAACAGCTTCTAGCTCATACTCTGCTGGAATGTTTATCAAGTTTAAAGACAGGCTTTAGTAATCTTAGAAGAGCTTAGCAACATAAAGTTACTGGCAAGCGTGTAAAAGACGGGCTGCTTTTATTTCAAAGCCACAGCTCCTAGAACAATTATTAACATGAATTTCTTGGTGCAGCATTTATGAAATAAGTTGCAATGGGAATGAAGATGAAAGCCTGAAGAGGCCCGCGCGTGCTCAGTTTGCTCCAAATGATACAACATACTGTCCGTGACACTGGTCGGTTGCCCAGACGAACAGATGCAGGTCCTCCTTCAGGGAGGCTGACATGACAAATCTCTCAGAATATGATGCCAAGAGTCATATATGGAACTTGAATGAGCTCAAAGAAAAATAGTTGTCTCCAGAATGATTTACTGAGCAGTAACCTAAAACTCTGATGTGAGAATACATCTACAAACCCTACGTTTAGACAGTTCTGATGTTTTCTAATAAATAAAATCCGCTGTCATTCACGGTATGTTATTAGTAAACTTAAAATTTTGCAACTTAATCATGTGCAATGTTATTTCTTTAAAGAAACTTCTAATCCTGCCAATATTATTCACAAATTTAGGTTGCTTTTGGAGGATCTTAGAAACATAAAGATGTGACCTTAACAAATGAAAGTTACTATCTTCAACAGTTTCCACTCATTCATTATAATTATGCAACAGAACCTCGAGTTTTGCCTTCCTGAGGAATATGCAAACCACAACTATTTCAGAAGAGCAACTGGTTACAAGGAAAGGAAATCACGTTTTGATGCCAAGCTTTTCTTGCCTAGTTGGCAAAAAAGAAAACCCCAAGTACATTCAACAAATGGTTAATCCCGAGTTCATAAACCTGTTGGATAAGTCACAGTTCTCATCGTGAATTGTCCCATTAACTCCAATAAGGTCTGCTTATGGTAATGGACTATTTAAACAGCGAATGGTTTTACTGGGTGAACACTGGGATCGCTCAAGTACTGAGGCCTTTAGGTGAGGAAAGTACGATCTGGTGTTGTGTTTAGTTCATCATAACCTGTTGCTCCTCAACTTCCTTAGAGGTAAACATGCTGCACAGAAATGCATTTACCTGTAAAACAATTCCATCAAAATTCAATCAGGAAGCTTTCACACACAGCAAAGGGTGACGCAGTACAGAGGACTCGTCGTAACTCTAACTTTGGTTTCAAAGCCTTATCAGATTTGTCAGATGTCAACAGTATACTGGCACAGCTATTAACTTCAGGCCATAAATTAACAAAACTCGCACCTGCAGTTTGGTCTTTTGATTAGAGCACCTGTGCCTGCCAGGATGGTATGACTTCCCTGGCTTTAAATTATATTTTCTATTCTACTGTGACCATTTAACATACTGAGTTCCAACTACGTGTATAAAATCGTTTCTCAGACAAATCTTCCATGTTCAGTGGAAACAAAAATTCAGAAGATTAAGCTTTTCACCACTTTTGGAACATCTCCCCTGCAACAGCGACCCATTACATGGTCCGAGTTATATACGTTTGATAACCCTAGGGGACTCTCAAGCCATCAAAATTTCATTAGCCTCACAGCAGTCCCAGTACCTTCTTGAGTTGGACTGATGGCCTCCCTATCAATGAATAAATCAACTGTAATCCTTTTTAGCGACTAAACTCTTCTTTGAAGTTGTATCAAACATCAGACGTTCCCTGCATAATTTTAACCAGTGCGGAATTACGTCTTTTCTAACATATTCACAGTCGTCTTAAACATGAAAAAATAAAATAAAACTCTAACTTTAAGCTCATGGAGGAAGTTTTGACATATTGTAATATTTGACATACACTGTGTCAAAATGTTTTGACATTTTGCTTTTTTAAAAATTGTAAATATAAAGTTTATATAAAAAGTATACCAATCCTATTGTACTTCTGAAGTAGTCACCTCCTTGCTAAAGATGTGACTTTCTAAGGAAATTGTGTGTGTGTGTGTGCGTGTATATATAAATATGTATTTTCAAGACCATTAACCGAGGGTTTTACAAAAGGCTCAAGAGAATCTGTGTCAGTATGGACCTTTCGAAAGGAAAATCAACAGGACTCTTCAACAATTTATTCTAGATTGCTTTGCACCTGAAATATCAACAGTCATCCAACGGAAACTCCACTACCAAAAGGAGGTAGGCAAGTACTCCCATCCTCCTCTTTCAAAACGTGCCTCTGACCCAAAACAAGTTTTCCAAGCATGAGACAAGACACCTGGGAACACTGAGAGCGGCCTCCTCAGGTACCCCGCAGCATTAAGTCCAACACAAAGGAGGATCCCATCTGAGAGAGCCGTCTTGCACGGGCATCTTCAGTTCGAACCAGCCGCCAGGGGAAAGACAACAATGAATAATACCAACATACTGCTTTGGTTTTGTCTTCTCAAACTGAAGTTAAAATAATAAATAGGTAGGACTAAACATTATTGCTTGTAGTTTAAAATAAAAGTGCATTGTTTAAAAAATAAGATTACCATACATACACACCTACATTGCTGTTTCCCACAATGTGTTACAGCTATTGCCAGAGGATAGAAATAAAATTGCTCTGACTTTTGTACAGCTGAGCAGACAGGTTTAACAAATTAATAAAATGACATGTAGACATGCAGGCAATAGCCATCACTAATTTTCATTTTTACTCATTTCTCTTTATTCCTCTTTTGAATTTGTCACATAGAAAGTCATGAAGTTAATAGAACAATCATTTTAATTCTAGTAAAGCTGAAAATCTTCTGCAAATAAAAAGAAGTTAAAGATAAAATGTTTTCTAAGATTTGTGCATTTAGCATTTAACACCACATTAGGTTCTGTTCATAACCTCGAGTGGAGGTGAAAAAATTTTGAAAAGCTTTAAAAATGAATCATTCAATTGTATTAACCTCTTTTCATTTAAACACTAAGCCTTAATACACAATGGTCATACCCCACATCCTACAAAGCTGCTGTTTAGATTTTTTTGCAGATTTTAATTGCACAGTAATCCAGTCCCCCAGGCACATCAAAGGCCACATGTCCCTCTTCACCACAGTTCCAATTGCTCTCATCAACTAGGAAGTTTAAAGCACAATCAAATTCATTTTCCAATCACATGAGCCCTGTTAATAAGCTATTCTTTGCGTTCATTCATCCATTCTAAGATTCTGCAACTTCTCCAAGATGTCTTGGAGAAGAGTTTACAATGGAACCTTTGACTGCAAGCTGGCCTTGGGGATCAACTTTATCACCACTTACTTAGCTGTTCCCCAAAGGGGAACAGGTGACATGGCCTGAGAAAAAACAGAGCTAATCTTTTTTTGTGATTAATCTCTTGCAAAATTAGAGCTAAAACATCACACTCAAAACTTGCATTAGTTAGGACTGATACTGAAAATTGACTTTTCTGGGAAGAGGAGAAAGAAAAAAAATAGGTAAATAATTCAAGGCCATTCCTTTAATGATTTAAAATTATCGAGTGTCAACCGAAACAGCAAATAAAACATTGATTTATATACGGGCATATGCGTAAGAACTTACCATTTTCACTGTCGGACTTGTTTTCGTGTTCGGTATCAGTCAGAGTGAGGGCTGAGTTGGAACGGCTCGACAGACAGGAACTGCGCCCTGATTTGACCCCCCTGCCCCAAAGTCTCATGGCATGCTCTGGAGACATCACTCCTTCATTTTCAGTATCAGCATCTGACCCTGCACTGATAGAGTAACCTCTGTGGGGGAGCCCCATTTCCGCACAAAATGCCAGTCCTCGACGAGTTGCTGGTTCACAAACTCCTAACTGCCTTAGGGTAAAATTCTGTCCTGATTAGGGGAAAAAAAGATAACAAAAGGTGAGAATTTTTTTTTATTATTTTTTAAAAGACCCTAAAAGTAAAAACTCTTCATGTGTATCATTGTCTCAGGTATCACACAAGGTGTTTTGTCAAAACTCCGCACGCACGTATTACAATCAAGTGGATTCTTTTGTCTCCAGCTCTCTGTGGTGCCCCTTTTCATTTGTACTACACCTTAGCACTGTTTTGTCAACTGCTTAAACACATCAAAAGTGCTCCTGGGTAGGAAAGAAATGTAACAGAACCTGCAAACTAAGAAAAGCCAATTCAGCACATGAAAGGATTAAAAATAAATGAATTTTTTTTTCTTCTTTTTTTTTCACCCCTTTTTCAAAGCATGAAAGCAGTAACAAGGTGTTTGTTAGGATTATCTTCCTTTTTTTTGGTTAGAGGCCAAAGCAACGGGCTATTTTCCCGGTACAGATGTAACCTAATGTGGCAATGGAAAAACTAAATGGGAACCAAACTCACTTGGTCTTTATTGAATTTCTCTGCCCTACTTTAATACAAAAATATAAACAAACAGGAACACGGCCACCCATTACCTGCAAGGACTACAGTAAAGTTATTTTTCGTGTCTCTGTATTTTGAGAAACATGTTAGGCTTTTACTGCCGAAGCAGAGTCTGTACATTTTAAACAGACTTTTAGCCTCTGTTTTGGGGCAGAGCAAGAGACGTAACGTGAATCCCAAATGATTGTATTAATAAATTAGGCAATAAACTCATGACACTTCGATAACTTAAAGTGTCTAAATTATGCGACACTCAAAAATGACTGCCTTTTTAATGGCCGTCTTCATCCTACTTTTATGTCCGTAGATTTAAGACATTTTATGATATAGAGACACTTGGCAAGATCATTTGCATGCCTATACCCATAATGGTTTTCCACCCTAGCCCACAGTTATTTCATAGCTTTGGGAACAAATTAGAACACACATTCAATTTTTGAATCTGACGGGCATCCTAATTTCTCCAAAATTAGTCATTTAACATAAAAATACATAATACATCAAGAACAGGATCCTATCAATCAGAAAGTAATAGAATTGCAGACATGTGAATACAGAAGTTTAAATAATTCCTGAAATATTAAGAGTTAATGCCCTGGCCATTGACTTGCTTTAAGTGAGACAGTTAATTATTTTATTGCTGCGGTCATAGGATGTTGTCGCTGTAAGTTTCTTTGCAGTCAGAACCATAAATGAATTCTGACAATGACTTTCATAAATAATGAAAACCAGTTACTACAATTAGGTGCAAATCAAAGTGTATTTATTATGCAGGTGTGAATAAATATTTGAACGAAAACACAGCTGGGGAGGTAAATACAAAAGGAGTAAGCATTTCTATGACTACGTCTGAACAGTGTGAAGGGTATAAGCACAGAGGATTACTATGCACACTGATAGTATCGTGTCATTTTTTAAAGCTCTCATGCCATGTGAATTTTCAGGTTTTGTGAGAGTTGAAACTAATGAGAGAAGCAAACAGGCCAAACAAACCGCCCAGTGGTAATAGGATCAGAGCTTAAAGTAGTAAAGTCTCTAAAATGCCTATTACTTTGCATTTTGGTAACTACATGCTAAGGGTGACAGTCTAGAACACTGGTTTTATGTGTCCGGTACATTATTACGTGAATCTACAGTTGCCTAAAGTCAGAACCAAATATAGGGGAAGCCCATGTGCATGTGTGTACGTATTGGGGTGTACCTACACACACATGAAGCAGCTAAGGTGTAGAAACAATTACACATGAGCATCTTATTGGTTCTAAGAACAGGGTTTTGGGAAGCAAAATGGAAAGGGAAGAGGTATCTTTGACCAAAGACAAGGTTACTTGAGCCAGTAACAAAACTGCTGTTGACTTCAATGCTACAAGGTGTTACGGCTCTGATGCCCGTAACCTCATGATGCTGAGATGTGGAGGCGAGGAAGGATGCGGAGAGACCCAGGCACTGCCTCCTGAGCCCCAGTGAGACCTGCTGCAGCAGGAGAGCATCGGAACCTGCAGCTCCTGGGCTAGCCTGCACCACGCAGCCCCGCGCTCCGAGAAGCACCTCTGTGCACTCAGAGAATCAGCTGGGGAGACATCTGCGCAGACACATCAATTTGAAGAAACTATTCCCCCCATCCTCTTTTTCCTCCTCCTAAGCAAACTATTATTTTTAAGAGAAACTACATCAGGCATTATACAACACGACCCTCCACTGTTGCTGTCTAGGAGACTGAGTCTCAGACACAGTATACCACCTACCACCTATTCATGGATTTCATTCTTTACTTCAAGTTTACAACAGCCTACCTCCATGTAAAAATATTATCTTCCCCCCCCCCCTTATGAATGGTAAGAAAACCAAAATGGCATGTCACAGGGCCAAAAGAGAAAAAGGGGGCAGGTTTGTATCTTGCTCTCTCATCACATGCAATATATTAGAGCTTTTCAATACACTGACAAGTTTTACAGCATAGCCCAGAAATGCTGTAACCGCTTTAGAAACATCAGGCTAAATCATCTTCTGAATTAAAGCTTTCCTAAGAGCTTCACTAAGAGGATTGTACTCCGTGTAAGTTGCCTACACAAATGAAAAAAAAAAAAAACCCACAACAAACAAAACCCAACCCAAAAAGTTAACATGGAAAAAAATATGTATTTGTGTAGGAATTTATATCCCAAAGGAAATCATACATACGTGATACAAAAATTTTACATCATCTTAAGATTCCTGAACAATGAAAACTGGAAGTCTTCCAGGGGAAGCTGAACACGGCTGGGACGCACACTTAGTGGGCAGCAGAATGGTTGGGGGCTTTTACCTGATAATGAGCAATAGTACGAAATAAAGATAAAAATTGAAGAGGAAGTTGTAGGAGCTCAGTGGCAGGAGGGGAGGGGAGGGGGGAGTACGAAGAGAGGATGTTCTCCTTGTGTTCTTAGAGTTTCTAATTAACCTTTCCAGAATGACTTCAATGTGAGGGATTTAATCATTGGTTTCTTACACTATACACACATTTGCAATTTCTCCCACCGACAGTAAGTGCCTCAACAGTTCATAAAGACTTAAAAACAACTTGGCAATTGTAATGAACTAATTCCTGAGAAGAAAATGTAGATACAGAATAAACAGAGGCATCATGCTTTGTGGGTTTTTTCCTTTCCTTTAAGAAAGTATGAATAGAAATAGAAAATAGAAAAAAAAATGAGAGACTTTTCAAGGAGACTTGTTTTGGAGACACCTTTAGGGGTTTTGGACTATTTGGGATGATGTATCATGAAGTTAGGTTTTAAAAAACTGACAATAATGCTGTTTACTACCACTCTACCATTAGCTACTGCACTTCTCTTGGCTAGGAATATCAATTTATGGGGAGCGTAAGGGCTGCTGACACCCACCATTTGTGCCAGCAAGAACAAAATTAATGTAATAACTCTAAAATAACTTTCAGGAGCTTGTGCAGCAATCACTGCTAAAAACACAGCGTTTGCCATCAGTGACCATACACATCTACCCGTTTGTTATGTTGCAACCACTTTCTGTGTAAGAAATGATCCACAGACGATTGGTGTACCTCCTTAACTACTTCAGTTAAACACATACAAAGAAGTATACCAACATAATTTTAATACGTATATGTTAATATATATAGATATAATTTTTTTTTTTAAAGAAAGTGTGTGTGTATGTGCATATATATTTCTCTGCCAGAATCACACAATTTACATCGTCTAGAAATGTAAATTTTTTTTTTTAGTTTAATCAAATACTGCATATAAGCAAGTTTGATGTATGCAGAAATTATGTATTATTTTAGAAAGTCAGAAGTTAACAGCTGGAATTAAAAGGAAACCTGCTGCACTTGTGTCATATTTGTCTCCCTGGCCTAAATTGGGGAAGTTATTCAAAGACATCCGTAATAATTTAAGCTTCAGGTTGGAAATGTCATCCGTGGAAATGGGTTTTGGAAGAGGACTACTAAACAAAAGAAACAGCCCCATGGTTCTTCAGTTGTCAGTCCTTGCTCTAAGGTGGATCTATACTATATATATACAGAGATACTCTTTTAAAAAACATGAAAAGGGGAAAGAAATAAACAGAAGGAATGAACAAAAAATACCCAACAGAGAATCTGTCAGCATCTCCAGACATCAGCACTGTCCTTAGTAATTCATTAACCACTGATAAGTTGACAAGTCAGGTTTTAGCAACAATAGACTATTGTGGAAAAGAGGGAAAGAAAAAAAATAAATCTGAAAAGCCTCTAAAGTATCTACCTAGTTAGCATAAAAATACACCCACACCCCTACCCTTTAAACCAGAGGAATTATAGTTTGAGTACCTTTGCTGACTTTGGTTTTGTTGTAACAGAATAGACACAGTGCCAAAAAGGCAGAGGTCCCAGGCCCACCCAAATCCACACTCAAAATTCCATTTAGTTTGGCACTTGCTTATGTTTCTGATGAAGTTTCATGCCTTGTCAGTTCCTCTTCTAATCTAGTCTTCTTTGTATCTTGCCTCCTTCAATCTGCCTGTAACAACTTTGTGCCATTCAAAAGTCAAGCCCATTTTCCCTATAATCACTCTGTGATAGCGCGCAACAAAAATACTTTCACTAAACTAAGAAAAACTGTGAAACAAGCTTGCTTCTCTTATAGCTGTGAAAGCTATACACGTGAAAAATTACAATCACAGTCCTTAGGAGAACCAGTCTTCTCCCTTACGTTTCCTCGATGCCCTACTTAATCCTCATTATTTTTTTTTTAATTAAAAGAAGTCTCGTTTATTCAGAAAGCAAATGAGGAAAAATATTTTCCTCAGGTTTTTATCTTCTGTCTCCGGACTACACCAAACAAACATGTCCTCATATTACAATGCTTATCGTAAGAGCTTATTGTATCATCAGCACTGATGTCAAAGTGTTACTGCAAGGACCATGCTGTTTTCTGCTATTGTGATATGGGAAAAGTACTTATTTCCTTTTGTGTCCATGTTTAAACACTATAAAGTGGGCGTGTTTTTTCTATTTGAAGGTCCTTACCTGGAGCTCGCACTCAGTATGTCTGTACAACCAAGAGCGCAAGACTACTGACCTGATCCAACAGTCCCTTGCCTTCCTAACTCACACATGACAGCTATGAAGGAATAGCTCTGTAACTGCAAATTGGCTGGTCTGTTCACTTTACTAATTCCTGAAAAATACGGAGTTCAATTACGTGCTAGTCAAAGATGGAAAAAGGAACTTCTTTGTGTATAACAACAAACAGCAAAACTGTCGCTTCTCTTCTCCAGGCATGAGCTAGTCACTGCAGCACCACTGAGAACACAGGGTAGATGTCACTTTCCTAGATGATCAAAGCAGAGCTGGACTGGTGTAACAAGAATTCCATGCAATCCTGTGGGATCTACTTTCAAGTGTCAATTCTAGCTGGTTTCTTAAGGAAAAACACATAACTACTTTGTAAATAAAATAATATTTTTTTTCCATTTACTGAGGCAAACGCGGTGTGGTACACTTACAAAGGTGGTCCTTCGTAAGGAAAGACCTTGAGAGGAAGGACATAAGATCAGAAGTAAATGTACAGTAGAATAACAAATTTACTGGAAATAAAAAGGACAAAGATTTTAAAAAAGAAAAGAGCAAAACAGAGCCCTTGGATGCTCTATAAAACTCTGATAAGAAGTGTACAAATACTGTCTCCAGAAGTCAGAATGTTAGGTGGATAGAATACAATTACACTGAAGAGAGAATGAGTAATAGATGTGTTACCATCCATTCTGTCAGACCAACTTCACAATGTATTTACTAAAAAGGAGTTTTCAAAGCTGTACTTGCAGAGTTCTGTTTTCTAGGATGCAAGAAATCGCAGCGAAGACTGACAAGTAATGAGCTTTGCCTGTGTTAACATTTTTTCTTTCTGATTTGGCATAGTATTTTGTTGTTATTACTTCAGCCTGATTTTCTCTTTTGTTTTTGTGAAAATTATCTGTGAAATTTAAAGCATCCTAATCCACCGTATCACATTTTCCTCCTGTTTTTAATTCCTGTTTTTCTCTTCACTCATCACAACCTTCTTCCTTGTCACCTCTTAATCTCTCTTTCTTGACCTTTCCGCTCCATTCACTTTTCCATCTTAACCTCCTTTTCTTGTCATTATCTGATTTAGAGAAGAGCTGTAAGATTCGTATGAAAGACAGTTGCTTCTCCAATATAACCAGTAAACTACATAATAACAAAGAGCATTAAATTGTATTAAATCTTAGCAACTGTGCATATAATTTTCAAGTGCTCGTTATTCTGAACCACACAGTTCTCCCATTCCTTATGGGTTTTCAAAAGCATATGGGGAGATAAATCATGGTCTCAGTGACTCCTGAAAGAGTTAATGCCAGATACTGTGGGTTCTCTGAGCTGCACTTACTGTGCCACTCTTGGTAGAAAAGCTTTATGTAAGACTCAAAACCTGAGTCAATTACAGAAAAAAAAACCTAAACAAAAAACACCATCCCTCACTTATTTTTTTGTGGGAAATTAAGTATTTCCAATCTAATATTTAAACCAGCCATGTATTTTTACTAGCATTAAACTACAGAACCACATGGAGACATTGATTGAAATGCTAGCCTGGAAACGTTTTTATTTGTTTAAGAAATAGAGCAGAATCAATGCGAATGAAACACAATGTCTTCCTGCCACTAGTTTTCCAAATTACGGTTCAAACATACAGACTCTTCTGTGCTGTATGGGAGACTTGTAATTTTATTCCCTGTTAGGCTTGAGGGTGGCAAGGGATCCTTCGTACTAATCCACAGACTAGAACATAAGAAGCACTTCTTAATCCAGTATAAGGATAAAGGACTGTTCATCAAGCCCTTCTGAAGTTACTGCAGAGTAAGATTAAAGTCAGCTGAAGATAATTTCACAATTGCACAATTCAAAGCTTCAAGCTACAGCATCAGCAATCATGTTCCAACAAATGAATTAATAATTTAAGCATTACGGTTCCAAATTTGGAGATTTTATATAAAAATTGGGTTTTATGACTACGATTACAAAATATACAAGCTAAATTAAGAGAAGCTAACACAGCTGTCCAGATCATGGGCTGCAAGGGGAGAAAAAAAAAAAAAAGGATTCTGGGGATTTAAAAAAGAAATACAACTCCACCAGTAGCAAGAAACAAAAAGTCTTGATCATGATCGAAAAGACATTATAGACATTTTAGGCCTCTATCTTAATCTTTGGATCCTGGGACCAAATCATCAACACCTCAGCATCCATTTATTACAAAATACGAATAAAGCCTAAATTTGATAGATGTGAAGAAAATATGACCCAAGGGTACGTAATGTGGAGATGATGGATATCCAGCCTGCAAAGAGCCTACAACCACAGATCTGACAGGTATGGACTGCCACATTAAGGTCCGCACGATGCTAATGACATGACATATGGCTTGAAATGGGGAAAAAAGGTGAGGAGAAAGGAGGCAGCATGAAGAGCAGCATGCAAAATGGGGCCCAGGCTCACTGCTATTCCTCCATATGGGGAGGAGAGAAAACTACCATTATTTCTGCCTTTCCACAAGGGCAAGGCACGTTTGCCACCACAAGTGAGCAGAGGTGTCACAGCATGGTAGAAAACTTGTTTAGTTCAACAGGTTCTGAACTGGTACAAAGGAAAAACCCAACACACCTATTTAGAGTAGCCCCATACATTTCTATTTGTAGGATTTCATAAACAAGTATCACACGTGCTCTGCAATGCATGGACAGAACGAGACACTCAAATCATCGCCGTAGGTAAGTGCAAGAAAGATCAGAGAGTACAGACCCAAGGACTTCTGCAGAAATGAAAACCTCTTTTACTCCCTCTCTCGCTCACACTGCCGACAGACTCCCCCAAAAGGGTTTCCGTTCTGTAAACGCCCATAATAAATGTAGTGTAGCGTTGTCTTAATTTAGATTTTCTAGCAGAATGTCCATTATGCTGAAGACAAGGAAGGATTTATGATCCAGACATATTTATGGCACAGCAAAACAAAAAAGTCGAAACACAAAATTTGCGGCAAACATGTTCTTGTGCCTCTGTCATTTCCTCTTCCAACTTCACTAAGCTCAGTAACGCTAAGTACTGGCTCTCAAGCCAGTAAGTTATGACATTTTACAAACTAATTTCAGAAAGTATCAAGGAACTTTCTGAGGAATTATTCCTATTTTACGTCTCTGCTTCACTTTCCGCATGTATTTGCCAGTGATGGAATAAGGGATCACTCACAGCTTGGCCTACAGCCCTAAGCACTAAACCAACGGATGGTACAGATGGGACTCTTCAGCCTCTTCCATTCCTCCTCTCACCCCATCTCTAACCGCACACTTTTCTAGCTTCGTTCTCTCCATAGACATTAACACGCCGAAGTCATCTTTCATGGCCATGCATGTGATCCATTTATCTCCCCAGTCCTCAATTTCGTTTGTATTATGAACAGGAGTGGCACATACATCTCAGTATATGAGCTACGGAAAGATGTAAAAGCAATTACAGGCCCTCTTATAGTATCTTCCTTTCCATGAGGCTGAAAGTCCTTGTGAAGGCCCCTTGCTCACCTTATAAATCCTTAATCACTATGATCAAGAACTTAATTCTCTTATTTTGCAACCGGACTAGTCAAAGACAAGGTTTTTTACTCTGTGGACCAAGGCTGCGCGGAAATGCCTGATCAAGCAGTCTACTGCCAATAACCAAGGTTGATTTTTCCCTGAAGAATCACAATTGCCCTTTGTCTTCAGATCCGTAGCTCATCTACAGACCATGACCCACAAGGGGCCAATTTCAACCAGATGAATACCTTAGAGCAAGTGTGCGTATCACTAAGCGTGAGCTAAATACACTCCTAATCAAATAAAAGTGAAATGTTTTTCTTAGTACCACTCTGTAGCTAATAGAATAACTTTAAAAGTCAACAGATCCTTATCACCTGGAACCTGAAAACCAATTAACTTCTTATTGTTGCTTTAAGAAGTAACTAGTATAGCAATGAAAGATTATAATATTACTTAGCACTTACAGCACTTTTCATCTTCAAAGCATTTTGCAAACATAAACTAATTAATCTTCCCAACATGCCTGTGAGGTGGGTAAGTGTTATTATTCCTGTATTACAGAGGGGGGAAAAAAAACCCCACCTCTTGCAGAAGGTTATGTGCTTAGCTCAAGGCCACAAAATTATTCCGAACACACTGTCACTGTATGCTGCTTACAGAAGTTACCCACTCCAATCGGGCAGGTACTGCAGGCAGCCGTGTTTCAGCATAACAAAAAAGTATCTGTCACAATGACAATCAGGACACATCTTGCACTGCAGCCGGGAACATAAAACACTAATTCTAATATCTGCCTCAGATTTTGAGGGACAGCGCTCGCCATGCTACTGAATCGTGATTAATTTGCTCATCGGGAGATCCTGCAGTCACTTATATATTATTTCATACCTTCTTGTAAATAATTTGCAAAGCAGGCTGATTCAGTTCTATTGAGAATCACTTGCCTTCTCAATAGTCAAAATCTACTTATCAATAAGGCAAAGGTAGTGCAAGGTCAAAAATAGTCTTACATATCTATCCTTCCACTGCTTCAGATAGGTGAGTTTAAAGTACTCAAGCTTTAGGTTTAGAAACACGACCATTTAAATCCCTTAATCCTACAGTTGACATTTATGGAGACTAAAAAGATTAAACATTTTGCTATCCAAACAACTCATTTTAAGCAGCTAGTATTTAAAAGCAATAGACTTTGGAGACATACTACAGTAGGACAGAAGTTGCAATTAATGTTTCAGGTTTCTGAAGTCTTAGGAATGTATCCCTGACAGTGGAAAATAATAAATAATAAAATAAAATTGTCAAAGCATACATGTCACTGTTTCAGGACACTCTTTCACTGAATGGTGAGATTCTTCTAGCGTCTAAATCTAATTGTCACGGGAATGGCAGCTGGACAACAGCTATGATACATCCGCACACTGTAACGTACTGTACACGGCTTCGCTTTTCAGCAACCTGCTAGCAGTCATCCAGCATATTGTGAAGGAAAGAAATTCTTTTTCTTTGCTTGTTTAGTAAGTTAAGCCCCTCTTTTTGCAGCTCCAAAGAGTTATTTGGGCATTTAATCTAATTTAGGCACATAAGTATTCTGGAAGTGTAAAGGCACAAAACCACACATACAAGTACTTTCTCCTGCAAAACTGCAGGGGTAGCGTGAGAATAAATTGATGTTGAGGTTTGGCTGACAATGAATTGTTCTGATTGATAAACACGGTGAACTCATTCTCACTGCCAGCTAGTAAGACCAAATAACTTTACCCGCAGGATAAAACCATAGTTAACTCAAGCTTTCAAAAAGTAAAAATTTAACAAAACCTGCACTACCTCATCGAGTTTTCTATTAGCAAAAGGTGTCCTGCAGCTCAGCTTTTCAGTTCACACACGGCTCACAAACAGCGCGGTGATTATTTTGTATGAAAACATGAACACGTGCAGATCCCGCCACCTGCGCTCACGGGTCAGCCTCCTGCTCCTGTGCAAAAACTCACTGACACCATATGTGGATCCCTCTATAGAATCACTATTCTGTCCTGCAACAAGAAGATTCTCTGAAATGGAACAATGACTACTGAAGAGGTCTTGCATATTGCTCTTTTCCCTTTAACACATATCTGATGGAAAATAAAATACAGTTTTTGCCTGCCTGTATTTTTCTTACTAAATAATAAGTTTTTCAGTTCTTGTGAGTCCAGGTTTGATTCATGATCTCTGTCAAATTATTTTCATGTTGTTATATTACTACTTCCAATTATTTTTTTTTCCAAATGTGATTTTAAAAATACTACATTTTATATTTCTACAATCCTTCCCTCCCACTCCATACTCATGTCACACTTTCAGATATTTTTGCATTGCAGACTGCTATGTACTTTGTATCACTTCACACAGCAGTTTAATTTTGTAAACACAGGAATTTCTCTCTGTACAACAGAGAAACTGAACTCTATACAGTCAGCTTTAATCCTGAATTCAGCAAGATACTTGGGCATACTCCAAAATACAAGCATTTAGGTTGCTGAATTCAATTAGAGAAATTGTACATGCAAATCAGGCTGCTCATTATAGTTGGATACTTCAAAGCATAAGAAAATAGGTGACGTCTCCCTCCCTAACACATAAACAGCAAATAGTCATATCATCACACCTTGGAAGTAAATAGTATTTCATGGTGCTTCATCCATTGTCAAGGATGAGATTAGGTAACTTCTCAAACACGCAGTATAAAATTGAGCATCTAGTTTAAAAACGCTTTTAAAGACAAAAAGCTCATGGTCTTCATTTACATGGCTGGGTGCTGAGTTTAATTATTCACAGGTTTACCAATTGTTTTGAATCTTATGCGGGGATTAACAACAAAGTGAGAATAAGTAACTAAATTACAAGTTCTAAAAATAGTTGGCTAAACAATCCTCATCTAAAGAGTTTAAAACCAAAAACCAGTTTTGCAACAGATGAAGGGGCTTGGGAGAAGACCACAGGAGGTCTTATCACTCGTCGATGTTAGCTGAAAGCATGTTACCTAGATGAAGTTACAGTTTCCTAAACAAGCACACCCACTCTTCCAGTCTTGTCAACTGGTTTTCAAAATTAACAACGTACTCCTGGTTAACTAATAATTTCACGTTCAAGTATTTTACTAAATGTTTTAAGTGCTGGTTTTAGAATTACAATGACAAACATATGCATTTCTAGGCTCTTATTTCTATTTATGCAATTAATCTCAAGGAGCAGAAATTCAACAGACGAGGAAAAAGATTCTGTGACTGGAACTGCCAATCGGAGAATCACCTCTCCACAAGTAACGATCTCCTGGCATAAAGCTACCCCTGAACAGGGCACACCTATCTCCCATGGCTACATCCCTTTCTGAATTCCTACCGTGAGATTTTTGGGAAGCAGGAAGTACAAAGGTGTGTACGAGACAACCCAGGAAGAAGAGCTGGGAAAGTTCTGATCTGTTAGCAGAAAGCTTTGAAGGGCTTTACCCCAAAATATCAGCCACAAAAACACACTGGCATTTTTAAATTGCGCCGCATTTGAGACACTCAAGAAACTCACGTAACTGTTCCAGTAGCTTTCCAGTGGACACTGGAAATTTGATATTGTTATTTTACACAGTCTGGGCAAAAAAAGTGAAACACTGGTCATGATTAATTTTAAAACTTAATTTTCAATTAAAGGTATTTATTAAAGCTTGCATTTTTTTGCTTTTAGATTTATTTCCTGTTGATTTAGCAGGCTAGAATGTAATTAGACTGTCAACAAAGCCACATATTTGCACTCTATTTCTAGACAGAGGTGTGGGGGGGAAATAAATACAGGGAAGCGTGTTTTATATATTATTTAAAAACCTTTAGAATGACCTTGAACACTTTTTCCACAAAATGCTTCCAATGCCAGAAGCAGTAAATTCTCTCAGTCAAAGATGAATCAAAGGAACACACTATCTAAGACTGCAAAGCAAGCCCTTTCTAACCTGACCCTATCAAACCTGCAGGTAGTCCCCAAAGGTGCTAAACCAGCACACATTAGAGGAAGCCAATAAGCCATACAAAAAGAACTGAAAGGACAACGAGGAAAATCAAACGGGCACAGATGACAGTGCTGAGACCACTGAAAGGTGAAGACGACACTACACATCACAGACTGCCATTTTAAACCCATAGATGTGTCATTTATTGCATAATGGGCAATAAGTATTAGCTAAATATTATGTACTTTTCTGAAGAAAATGAAGAGGTAAAAAAAAACCCAAGCCCCAGTGCACCATCATGTGTGACGTGCCAGATTGCATAGCTTCTCCCGTTTCATTATTGCTATTTAAAAAGACCAGTACTCTATTCAGGCACTAGTTTATGAGTCCATTAAATAAACGGAGCCTGTTTTGATATAATTTCGTCACTAGTAGTAAGAAAGTGTCTACTGCAGTAGAAGTCTTAGAAAACTTCCTCTTGATTTTACCTCATTAAAGTAATGAGATCAAGGTGACTAATGACTTAAAAACTAGAAAGTAGGGATGACCTGTAGTTTCAACGCATCACAGAAACCAAAAACACACAGCAGAAAGCAGACAGAGTACAGTAGCAGCAAGCCTCAGCTGCATGAGCCTCAGAGAAATATTTTTATTTCCTTTGCAAACATTTGAAGGCACAAAAGCCAACACCATCTGCCCAGCTCTAATTCTAATGTCAAGTTATTCTACTTGGAACTAAACTAAAACCACCAATGGGGAAAATATTTTTCAACATTTATAAAGTTAAAATTAAGGACTTCCTCACAAGGATGAATCTTTCTTTTTCTACCCCTAAATCTATTCTTGTTTCTTTATAAAAGAGAAGATAGCTTTATGCAGAAGACTGAGGTGTAGGTGCAGCCAGCTCTTTGCCTAGCTTTATCCTTCTAGATAGCTGGGCTGCAGTACTCCATACATTTTATATTTTATTTTTTTTTTCTCCTTTTATTAAGTAGTTTAGTTGTGGAAATATAGAAATGCCAATTCCAGAGACTACAAAGTTGAATCCAAGGGTGACGCATAAGTGCTTAACCCTAACTGGAGCCAAGCGCAATTTCCCAGAATCACTGAGGTCCAAAGGAACCTCTTGAGATCATCTTCGTCCAAACCCTCTGCTAAAGTACGGTCAGCTACAGCACCTTGCCCAGGACCATATCCAGGCAGGTTTTGAGCATCTCCAAAAATATTCAGATCTCTCATGTCTCACCATTCCTGGACTCAGAAATTCAACAGTGAGCTCTGGCAATCTGTTAGCATCTGGTTAGATATCAGAGATATTCACTAAACCAAAGTCCCCCAACAAACCTAAATGTACAGTAGTCTGTTACTGCCCTTGAGAGCTAAAGGGTAAAGGCACTGAGCTAATGCATTACTCGTATGGTCATCCACACGCACACTGTTTCCCCAAACCTGTTCACAGGGCTTAGCCTTCTTGGAACAGTTGTATTTGGTTTTTTTGGTTCATTTTGAAGCTACTGACATTTTAGGTATATTGGAGTGGCAAACTTCCGGGCAATCTGTGAATGAGTTGAATTTACGCTGGGGGTCCAGTTTTTAAACTGTAAGGCCTGAATACTTCACACTTGAGTCTGCAATGTTGTCACTGACGCATTGCCCAACATGGGCCATTTACTTAACTTCCCTGTGAATCATATATTATTTATTTCAAAGATGGTACGTAATGCTTTTCCATCTTTGTAAACCATTTAGGGAGATACAAGTGAAGTGTACTATGCGTGCAGGATGTTACTAAAACTCATGAAACTGGTACAATAACATATTCTTTGTGCAGCAAGAATGCCTTGTTTACTTGGTACTAATGAATTATACACTCTGAATTAAAACATCTTGCCTACCTTGTCTGGTATACTCATCTGCTTCCCTGTGGACCAAGTCTTTTACCCGGTTTCCATACAGCAACCTAGAGGAATCATGATCAAAAGCTTTCAAGGTTTCACTGGAGCTGTAAGACTTCTGCGTAGGCACTCTGCACTCCTCATTTTCTGCAGAAGAATTTGTATAGCGCCGTTCCTTGTCCCGTCTGCTCTTTGTCAGGGAGCAATAAGGCCTACGTTCCTTCACATCCATACTTCATTCCTTCTCTGTGCACATCAGTCCAGCTTATTTGGAAGTCTTCTCTACATTCAGCTTACATTCACCTATAACAAAATTAGAAAGACAACCGTTGATGTGTTACAAGGTTCTCTAGTTTCTGTGATTGCTTCCTAACTGTCTGGAAGAGAAAGATAGATCTGATCAGCCACGGATGAGATGCACTTCTGTAGTGTTTGCAAGACTTCCCAGAGTTTCATGCATGAGCTACCCTGATCAAAAAAATTAGCAAAGAAATTCTTGTGAACAACAACACAATACTTCTCATTTTTATACAACAGATTAGAAGATCAAAAGCATACTGAGAACTGGGCGTAAAAAAACATAGCTTTTTCAGCTTTAAGAACACATTACTCGCCTACAGTCTATCTGTAGGTAAGTTGTTTTCTCTTTTTCTGAGAAGGATGCTT
The DNA here is from genome assembly GCA_013398915.1 of Dromas ardeola. Lineage (NCBI taxonomy): Eukaryota > Metazoa > Chordata > Aves > Charadriiformes > Dromadidae > Dromas > Dromas ardeola. Next base: position 411,843 of record VYZM01009863.1, read on the forward strand.
TGCTTTAATGGCAAGTCTGATTTCTCCTGCTTGTCGGAAACTTCTGTTTTTAATGCCTGTTTTTTGTATACAGACTTGTACAACTTTTTATTGTCATTTCTATTCTAAGAAAATTATTCTCATCAAGAACATATACACATAATTGCACCACAAGCTACCAAAACATTATAGGTGATACGCAGGAAGACTTCTACAAGGCAGTATATTTTATATAACTTGTGCTAGAAAGCAAGTAACTATTTGATTTGTAAATGACAGTCAGAAATAGTTTTTCCTTCCCTCGAGTTTTTAAGGAATGTTACAGTAAGAATCTTATTTCTGTTACTATTTATTTTTCTTTACTTTTTTATTCCACTTAGTATTCATAGCATCACTCAGGTGATGCTAAGACCCTTGGGATCATCAAGTCCAACCATCAACCCCACTCTACAAAGTTCTCCCCTACACCATATCCCCCAACACCACATCTAAACGACTCTTCAACGCATTCAGGGAAGGTGACTCCACCACCTCCCTGGGCAGCCTATTCCAGTGTCCGACCACTCCTTCTGGGAAGAATTTTTTCCTAACATCCAGTCTAAGCCTACCCTGTTGCAGCTTGAAGCCATTCCCTCTTGTTCTATCGCTAATTCCCTGTGAGAAGAGACCAGCACCAACCTCTCTACAATGTCCTTTCAAGTAGTTGTAGAGAGTGATGAGGTCTCCCCTCAGCCTCCTCTTCCTCAAACTAAACAGTCCCAGCTCCTTCAATCGCTCTTCATAAGATTTATTCTCCAGGCCCTTCACCAGCTCCGTTGCCCTCCTCTGCACTCGCTCCAGCACCTCGATCTCTCTCTTGTATTGGGGTGCCCAAAACCGGACACAATACTCAAGGTGTGGCCTCACCAGTGCTGAGTACAGGGGGACAATCATCTCCCTACTTCTGCTGGTCACGCAATTCAAAACAAGGCTTCTCAGTTTCATCTTGCATCCTGCACACTTAACCAAAATATCTCCATTTCTGACAGAGTAAGAAATAGCTTGGAAATTTTGCTTTTGTTTTTTTTTAAAGAAAAGTGCTAAAATAAAGAATATAATTTTTATCTTTAAACAGCTGACAAAACATGTAAATGAAGAACAGTTCAGATGATTTTAATGCTTTGCAACTGCACCCGTTAACTGAGGCCCTGATACTTCTTGTTTAACACCTTAGATATCAGGGTTCTCTCCTTTGTCTCAAGAGCTTTCTCCTGGGTGCTCCCCTCAATTTAAAGTACTTAAGTACCACAGCTTATTATTTTATGAAGTATTATCAGTCAAGTGCTTTGTGGTGTAGAATAAAAATGACAATTGTCATGGTTTAACCCCAGTCAGCAGATAGGACAACGCAGCCGCTCGCTCAACCCCCCATGTCGGGATGGGGGAGAGAATTGGAAGAGTAAAATTGAGAAAACTGGCGGGTTGAGATAAATACAGTTTAATAGGCAGAGCAAAAGCCATACCCATAAGCAAAGCAAAGCAAGGAATTCATTCCCTGCTTCCCATGGGCAGGCAGGTGCTCAGCCATCTCCAGGAAAGCCGGGCTCCATCACGCGTAATGGTGACTTGGGAAAACAAATGCCATCGCTCCCAACGTCCCCCCCTTTCTTCTTCTTCCCCCAGCTTTACACACTGAGCATGACGTCCCATGGCATGGAATATCCCTGTGGGCAGTTGGGGTCAGCAGTCCCAGCTGTGTCCCCTCCCGACTTCTTGTGGGCCCCCAGCCTGCTGCCGGTGGGGTGGGGTGAGGAGCAGAAAAGGCCTTGAGAGCTCAGCAACAACCCAAAACACCAGCGCCCTAGCACACTGTTCCCATCCCAAACCCAAAACACAGCACCGCACCAGCTGCTGGTAAAAAAAGTTAACTCCATCCCAGCTGAAACCATGAGAACAGTTTACAGGACATACCACAAAGCAACAGCCAGCTCCATTTGCACTCTGTTCAGCAAAAACAAGGTTGCTTTAGAACTCTTCAACTATTTCATTTTAAACATTTAATATCAAACAAACTAATTAGTTGTCACTCCTTAAAAAGATTTTTAGAGAGTATTTAATTTACTGCAGAACCGTAATTCAAGTTTGTGAATGGCAGCTGGTCTTTTATCATTCTGTTTTGAAATTCTCTGAAAAGATCTCGCATTTCTTGACCTGTGTGAATTTCAATTTAGACTAAAAGACAAAGCTACAAAGCCTTCCATTAAAGCAAATTCTCTTCTATATTTGTTACATTTTTCAAATGTTAAGTGGTTAGAAAGAAACTGAAATATTTGTACATGATCAGAAAAAGGAAATTTTTATAAGAGTAGTTTATTAAATTTATGGCTATTTAGATGTCTGCATGCCCATGTAGCACATCTTTTTAATTTATATGAAACACTCAGATTTTAAAATATTTGATTGATTAATGAATGAAAGTTCTTTCCATGTAAAAACATTTTTCTAGACATTTTATAAACTTTGTGTTTTATTAACACTAAACTGAATTACGATTTTTAAAATCACGATTAACAGATACAGACAGGTATTCTTTTGCAGTGTAAAGACTTCACATGGAAGCATATCTCTCCTTTCATCTAAGCATTTCAAGACTTTAAAGAGCTGCTAATTCCTGACGTCTCTAAATTGTGCCATGGGGAAACTGACACACACTATTCATCAAAGATGAAATAATTTTGATTTTTTTTTTCAAGTTTCCAAGTTCCTTTATTATGTCAAAAAAAACCCCAAAACACCCAACCAAACCCTTCTTTGCACAATACTTTGTTACTACACCAAGCTAAAATCCTCAAAGATTTAATCTGCTCTGTAGCATGAGGAAGTACTGATCTGCTTCCCACGGAAGTCAATGAATTCGATAAAACTTCAAAAGGCAGTTTTCTGGGTTATCTATTGCCTCTCCAGGCAAAGAATGAAAAGGTTAAAAAAATACAAGCTGTTTAATGGCATCTCATTGTGGAGACGTTTTAACAGTGGTTACACTGTCACAATAGTGAAGACCAGTGGATTTTTTGTAGGCATTAAAAAAAAAAAATCCTTCAAGATTTAAGAACCTGATCTTTTTGAATCTGACATTATACAAAACACCTGTCTAACTTCAGTAAAATTTTAAAATAATTAGTATATCTATGCAAGTTTTAGGAAACACTTTACATCCTGAGGCTCATGCCCTTGAAATTATATCATCAGTGAATGAACACACATATCTGAAAGAAGGAGACAAGAATAAAAGCTATTTAAAGATCTGTCTACAAATAAACGTTCTCTACCATGATCAGAACACAAAGAGAAAGACAGAACACAAACATATTTGCAGAATACAGAAAGAGATATCAGTGTTAATGTTTAAGCAGCAAGCCAGCAATGACAAGTCAAACAAAGGAAGAATTGCAGATGGCTTTAAAAGAGCTGAATCGTAACTCTTGTTTCTGCGGTGGGATGTTTTACAGTCTTAGGACTGTGCAGGACTGACTGGTCCCCTCATAAATTCCCCCCCGCTCCCCCTTTTAAGAAACACCTCTGACCCCTAATTTTAGGGAAACATTTTCAGTTATTGAGAAAACGATTTTAAGAAAAAAACCCAAACTGTCAGTTACTGCATCTGCTCAGCTCCTTTCTTATAAAGATCACTGTAGTTAAAATATTAACAAGTTTTCCCACTCAAGTCTTCAGATTTAAATGAACCACTGTTGCACAAGTTTGAACGTATCTCATTTTTTCTTCTCCTCTGTTTCCTATAGCATAAAAGCTGCATACCAGGGGGGTTACCCAAATGCACTGACTAGCTTTCTTTTACTATGCCTTAGAAGAAGCTCAGACAAAAAATTGGTAATGAGTACAATACAAACTCAAGGGAACACAGCAACTAATTTGACGCATGAACAGTTTTTTTGACAAATCAGATTAAAATTTTAAACCAAATAAAATGAAATTTATTTTGTGACATGTTACAAAAAACACTTGCCTTCATCTGCAAGTAATTTTTGCCCATATGTCGATATTTACGGTCCATTGAATAGGTTCCCTCCAATTAAATGAAGGAATTTTCATAGAGCAATATTTACAAAGCTATTGAACTACTAACTCACCCACTCACAAAAGGATGTCAGAACAGCCATGCTAAATACTGTTCCATGTTGTATTACAATGCTAACGTGGAATGGCCTGCATACACTGAAGAAAATAAAAAAAAAAGCTTTCACTGGTGCATGCCACTACTTCAGGTTTCTCTCTGATGCTTTTCTAAGTGTAAAAACCGAGGATCCTCATCTGTGTCACTGAGCATTGGGATCTCCCGTGACCTTTTTAGCGATCTGCGCAATGCCAAGGGCTCCTGGCTGGATTAAACAGGAGAGAGAGTGCGAATCACCAGACTGACATGTCAGCTCTTACCGACTCACGCCCAGCCCATTTGTGTACATCGCTTAGCTGATGCACTTTCCCAGCATCACTCCAGACTTTAAAACCAGTTCAAAGCCCTACAGAGGAGATGCCTGTTTTTAAACTAGTACTTATTTCTTTTAAGCTAATACATATTCCTTTTAAGATAATTTACACAGGAAGCAGGAGAACCAGAGAAGCATTTCTTGTACATGCCCAGGTCGTTGGGACCACTGAGCTCATTCCCTTATGTGCCAGGCTACTTCGAAGACTTCCAACATCACTTAGCACAACATTTAATTAGCAAGTCAGATAAGGTATGTAAAAATAATAATGAGAACAAGTAAATTATCAAAATCCTTTTTTTCACTCAAAATGTTGTAGAGAGCCCAAGTGCAAACCCCAAAAACAGAGCACAAGGCATAACCACACACGTGTCGAAGATGCCGTGGGAGCTTCAGTGACTGAAGTCTCAGGCACAGACAAAGCTGACTGATGCAGAGGTAAAAGTTTTACACCATATTTAAAATTCCCCAGGACAACCTTTCAGCAGTTCCTCTTAATCACCTATTGCAACGTGAAATAAAGTCACTGTAGTGACAAGGAAAAAAGACAGTTGCCCTTTTTGACAATAAAAAAAGCCTCAACACTAAAGCCCTCCACTGCAATATAGGAAAAGTACAACAGACATAAAATGTAGTATATATTTTAATTGCCGAGATGTAAAGGAGGCATTAGGGTCGTGCTATGGAGTGTTATCTAAAACACCCAGCTGCAACTTTAGCATGCCTGCAGGCCTTTTAAACTGTTATGGAAAATTATTGCATTTAATTCAGCAGCTTCAACTCTGAGTTCCCCAAAGGGTTATTACCGTTTGGCAAGAGGATGGCAATCCTGCCTGACGTACACAGGGCTCCCTCCCCATCTCTCACTCGGAGAACCTTCTTCCAGCATTAAAGCTGGTTCAGCGAACACCAAGGTAAATGATTAACAAGTGTAAACATACCTCAATGTTTTATGCTCTTTGATATCTAAAAAGCTACATGGGCGCAAAGTAGTAAAGTGTTAAGAAATAAAATATGTTTGCCGCCAAAATGAAGAGATAACTGTATAGAAAAGATTATGTCACTGCTGGGGTCGATTTGTGGATCTACAGTCGTGTGTATTATATTCCCTTTCAATGTATATATCCATTTTAGAAATCTCAAAAGCAAAAACGGAACTAGTTCTGAGAATAACACGTCATTATTTTAATATACACAGTGCTGGAATAGAAAAGGTTTCAAAAATGAGAGGATAAAACTTGCAGATTTCTCTGTTACAGAAGAACAACAGAGTAAGACATACTGTTCTAAGGAAGCCAAACAAGCCCTCTCCTACTCAGCCTCACCAGGAGAAGGAAGGACAAGGAAAGCAGCACACGGCTCAGAGCAGAGCCCTTCTTCCCGAGACTGGCAGAACTGAGCTGGGGAAGAAACTGCAAGATTAAATACCACAACCTTCCGTCCCAACACCTAAATCTAACAATTTAGGCATTCCTAAGAACACTAGTATTCCCAGCTGCATTTAAAAGCCTGCATCATTATTATTGAATTACTGTCATTATTGAACTACTATTATTTTAATTACTAATTACTATTATTACGAATTAAGAGTCATTGATCCTTCCACATTGATCCCTTAATACAAGCAGTGTCTGAACGCTTGCTTAGATCGGGAGCAAACTTTCTTTCATGATAAACTACTACGTAAACACAGGTAGTAAGAGAACTGCAAGACTTTTGGGAGAAGCAGCAGGCCTGAACTTCTCTCTGAAATAAGAGCAGAGGATTTTACGGGCTGAAAGTCAAGATAGTGCCTATTCTCAGCATTGACAACAATTGCTGAAAATAGCATCTAAGTAGTGCTGCTGAATAGATACATTAATGCAAGTGTAATTTTTTTAATTTTAATAATAATTTCCTTTTAATCTGTAATTTTTTATTAATATAAATATTACATCTGTTACAATTTGCATTAGGTATAATACTTGCATGCCTTTTAACAGCAAAAGAACAAAGCAAATTTAGCTGATATATGTAACAAGTAGATTAAAAAGTCTAAGCGTGATATGCAGAAATCTAACAGAAATTAAGAAAATCTCCTGTCCACCAAAAAATACTCACAATTCACACAACTAATCACCCATAAAACCCATTACAAACAAATACTAAGAAAAACTCAAAAGGCATAAAAGAGTGATGAAATTTCCACTTCAATGGCTGATAAAGTGAGATATGTCAGAAATCAACTGAGCTGGAAAAATGACACTTTGAAGAGGTGCTTAGGATGATCTGTAGCCACAGTGTGCCATTAGTCAAACTGATGACTCTTAATACATGGATATTTCAGGTCATCATATCTAGAAACTCACTTCTTAATATTAAAAGTCTGTCTTCCCGCACAGAAACTACAGAGGATGCATCCCAAGTCAGCATTCTTAAGGGGGAGTGGGAAACAGATGGTCTGCCAGACAAGCAGTTCACAAACTAAAATTTTAAAAAAGCCTCCTTAAGTCACTAACTAATCCTACATTTTAGAATTAAATTAAAAATTATAAAGGAGAAGAAAAAATAAAAAAGAAAACAGAAGACCAGTAAAAAATACTGCACGTTCTTCAAGCGTTTTTCTGCATCAGGGGAACAGAGCACCGATTACCTACCATCACTACAGGATGTAATGTTAGTAAAAAGTTACTTCACATAGTCTATCTAAAAATCTCAGCTTCATTAGAGACAGAACAAACAACAAATAAATGTACTCTATGTTCATTATAAAAGTTTCTTGCAATAAGTGTCAGGAAAACAAGCAAGATAAAGAGTTCTGCGGGGTCCTGGTTAGTCATAGAGGTTGATGTTTGTGTAACAGTTTTGCTGCCATTACTTAAAATTGAAACCTTTGGGCTGGGGAGGGGGGAGGGAGGCCAGGAGAAGGAAAGAAGACCTCACGCCTTCCCTCATATGGGCAAAATGAGATGATGCACTCTCGGGGTCGATGGGAGTGGAGGGAATACTTCTTGGGATGGCATTTTCCTGTGAGGGTACGAAGCTTGTACAGCAGCATTTGAGATGGAGCTACAGCTGTTCCTCCTGGCTGGAAGCCCTGCACACAGCAAGGCTGAAAACCTTCGGAAGAGAGAACTGAAAATAGCCATGAGTTGGCTACGCAGGGAAACGGCCTGGGGCTGTGCTGGCTATTAAATTGCCAAGCAGGCCCTGCAGAAAAACACAACTTGCAAAGAGGGAGGGCTAAGACGCTGGATAAACTGCTCTGGATAAACCGCTCTGCTTATCTCTTGAATAAACAAGAACAGCCTCTTTGGAGGAACTCAGTACAGGGTTACACTGACAATTTCTGTCCCACCTCAGGAGGAACTGTTTGCAGGAACTGTCGTGAACTCTGATCTTGAGAGGAAATGTCTGACTCTAATTTGGGGATTTGAATAAGATGTGTTTTTTCTGAAGGGCTAAGAGAGCTAAGAGAGAAAGGGAACACGAAGACCAAAAAGAGTGAAATGAAGTGGTGTGCTCCTGTAAGGAGAATGACAGTGAGAATATGTGATGAAGAGATGGAGAGGCACACGAAGTTAGGAGAGTGGAAATGCTGCAGTATAAAGAAAAAATGAACACCAAAGTGAGCTCAGGACAGAAAGTGGAGGCAGGCAAAATAATTAGCATCCAGTATGGCAACACCGGGGAGAAGTGATACAGCAAGCCTAGAAAGGGAGAAGAGTCTAAGAGGAAAAACTGAGTGGAGGGAGAGAACAAAGGAAACTTCAGAAGGGAAAAACTTTGTGCCTCATTTACTTCAGAGGAAAGTAATAAATTCTGAGAGAGACAGCACTGGGTAATTCGTTATTCAGCAGCAACTAAAAAGGCCTAAATACTTTCCTCCACTCATTTAAACTTGAAATTCATCCTTTATGCCATCAGCTCCTTCCCTTCACCATCTTTTTGACAAGAATTTCCCCCCCTCCCTTCTTACTCACCCCACCTCAATGGTCCCCTAATTTATGCAAGTATAATTCCTTCTTGAACCGTACCTCCCAAGTTTACTTCTGCACCTGCTCAGAGCTCTTCTGCATAGTCCACTTTTGTTCAGGAACAAAGGCACAGAAATCTAGGGAATTTTAAATCTAAAACAAGTAGGGTGAAGAACCTGACACAGGAACAACATGTGAGAAGCCATGAGCATCAGCAGAGGTGCAACAGTCCCTGAGTCCCCAGGCAGACAGCACAGCACAATGGTTTCTGCATTTCTGTTTGGAGAACAAAGCTATCGGTGTGTCAGCTTCACCATCTGAACAGGCTGTCGATCATTCAACTCGCCCTTCAACAACTCAGAGTTAATTTCAAACAATTTGACAGTAGCGAGGTTTCAAAAATAATACATCTCTCAAGTCACTATAAGGGAAATGAGGTCTATTACATGTGACATGCAAGAGCTGGGCATGCAGTCACAGGACTGAGCTGAAAATATCATTGTGAAGGTGTCTGGAAATGAAAGGAGGACCTGAGGAAACTGCAATGAGGATGTCAGTGAGGACATGCCCCAGTGGGAAGAAAGAAGAGCAAAGGGTAGGAGCTGAAGCTATTGCTGTGATCGCATGACATGGGATACACATGCACCAGCAGCCGCTGTTTCCATGTACAGCTCCTCATAGTCAGAGCTGAAACTCCACATAAACAGAGGACATTCACAGAAAGGTTTTTCTTTTCACAATGATCTGACGGGTAGCCTGATTTTTCAGTCCCAGTCACACTATAATTAGGATACTGTTGCAGCCTGGAAACCTGGAGAATTATTAGTGACTCACCTCCATAGAGAGTGACTAGTAAGATGTCTAAGGCATGCTGCCAATTTTTTTAATGCTCAGGAACTCTGTTTTGTTCAAACTTATCCCCTTGCCCCCCCGCCCTGGCTTTCCTTCTCAAAACAGCAACAAATCAAAACCACACAGACACAAACAAGAAAAGTCCCAAACATGATGAAAAATCCCCCCAGAAACATGGGGAGTGCTGTATACTCATCCTGTCACAACATTCATTTACCACTCCTAACACTGTGGAGTGAAAATTTATTAGCAATGCCTACACAACATGCAGTAAAGCACTGTGTAACTTGATTAAGTTTCCATTAGCAATCCCTACTAGTATATTTAACTATCCCATCTATTCAGACTGTATCAGCTGTCATGTCTCCCTCTATACTCCCCAGGTTCCTGCTTCCCTCTCTGCACAAGCTGTATCCTCTTGTCACAACCTCTAATTGTCTCTTCTTCAGCACTAGCCAACATCAGCAGACAGGAAAGGCTGGAGGTTGTTTGCCCTGCTGGATCACTTCCTTGCCGTAATCCCTGTTCTACCTCTCTTTCAAACCGTCCCTTTCAGAGCATCACATTTTTAGCCTTACCTTAAAGGTCGTACAAAAACTCTTCCTCCTGTAATCACCCCATTCCGCTCTCACCTCCCTGGTTTTGCCTCCAATTTCAACAGAACTTAAGACTTTTACTAGGGCAAACAAAAGAATAATGCATTTTAAAATAAGTCCCTTTGGCTAACTGTGTGAGACACAAGATTTCCCACAGCACTTAGCAATTTTGTTCAAAGGACCATGTTTCTCTCTGAGAGTGTCCACACAGCCTGCTCTGGCACCGTCCAAGCTGGCTACCAGCCAAAATCCTCTCTGTTTAGTTAAAGAGCAAACAATTAACCTTCAATAATGCAAAGCCTCCATCAGGAAGCTGGGGAAGTACCCAAAGAACTACCTCAAGCCGACCTCCTCTTTCCGCTGGTGTGTTACCTGTAGGTGAGGCACCCAGCTGCGCTTCCACACGCTGCCCAATTTCTATCGCGGGGTTGCAGCCGGTCTGCTGCCAGCAGAGCCCAGTGCCGGCACCTGGTCCACTGCGCTCACGTCTCAGAGAAACCGGTCTCAACTTGTAAAGAATGCTTCATTGCCTGAAGATCCCAATTTTGAAAAAAAAAACAAAACAAAAAAGCACCAGCTTCTGCAGTAAGTGCTGAGCAGCTTCACATTATGTTTTGGGAGGGGAGGGAAGTTGCTTCATTAAATCCTTTCGATTCCCCACTTAAGATAACACTCAGAGTTTCTCAGTACAATCATTGATTAAAAGTCCTCCTAACTAAAGCAACAATTCACTTTAGCAACCGATCTCAAGGTGACCTTCAAAGGATGGGCAATTTCTCTCCTTTAAAAAAGTCTCTTAATAAAATAAATGGAAAGTTAAACTCAAAACACATGGGCAATTAACTATAACTGAATAATGAAAATATTTAACAATTATCAACAAAATCCTTTTTGATTTAATATGAGTTTGTAGAGAAGCTCCACAGCTCAGTTACACCAGAACTAAACTATGGGTAATTGTATTTCTTACCAAGTAAGTTTAGCACCACAGGTGCAAGACTGAAAGCCAGGAACACTGCGGGCCTCGGCGCATTTACAGGACAAGGAAAGCACAAGCAGAACAAGGAAAAGAATCTTTCCCACAGTGACAGTCAAGATGTTCCAGACAAGTCCATACGTACTACCTGGGTGGATAAGCAGCCAGTTTAATTTCCATCCTGTTTCAAATATTTCTAATTCCATTTTAGTACAAAATATAGAGTGGAAGTATCACTAATTCATTATTTGCATGGCCTTATACCTAATATGAAACTATTGGTGATTTTCTTGCTCTATAGTAAGATGCCATACACAGATGCCACACCATTATAGGCTCTTCCAAGCATTAACTTTTTCATGAGTTGTCTTGAGATATTTTTTTGTGGGAACAGAAAGAGGGTACGAGATGCATTCACAAGATGAAGGCAGGACCTGGAAAGTTTCTTGGTGTACACAGTGGAGTAGAGGGTCACGTCCATCCTAAAGTGAAGGACCCTGTGGCATAGTAGGATGTCCGAAAAGTTCCTTCATCTGCATTAGCTACATTCAGAAGCATTTCAACTTTTAGGAAAATTCTGATCTTTCCTACTCCTGATAGGTGGGCCAGGACTGAAGAAATGCAGGCATCAGAAAAGGGAGAAAACACCCAGTACCTGCACCTGACCTTGGCGACATCAAAACCTTGTCTCTGTATTTGCACAGCCGAGGAGCACACTTAAAAACGCACAGTACTGAGAGATCCAGTCTGCACTGAAAAGTTTTGCCAACATAGTTGAATTTACTAGAAGCCATAGCTTAAGCTAGCAAAATTTGATGTGCAGATACAGCGATGCTGGCAGAAGAGTGCACTTTTAAAACCAATGATGTAGATAAGCCCTGAGACTGGAGCCGGTCTGATGCATATCATAGGCTCTTAACGCATCCAGGTGAAAGGATGAGCACACCCAGCAGGGTGAATGAAGGGGTTCACACCACTTGGCTATCATCATCTCCGGACATACTCATCTTCTGGGGGGGGTCTCATTCAGCTGGGAACAATGAATGGGAGACTCCACACCTCCAGTTCACGCACAGACTACCTTCTTGTGCTGCACAGAGCTGTTGGGCAGGATTAGTGATACAATTTGTGTGAGTGTGTAAGTTAATTGGGGTTTCCGAGAAGCAGGTGTCAAAAAGAAATATATTTAACATAGGATACACACCAGTGTTTGGGGAGTTTAACTTTCATATGGGGCAATATTATTATTCCTTTACATTAGTTTACATTAATATTATACATTAATATATATATTATATATAATATACATTATTATACATTAATATTCCTTTACATTAGTTTACATTAATATTATACATTAATATATATATTATATATAATATACATTATTATACATTAATATTCCTTTACATTAGTTAGGATCTCCATTTAACTGAATTTAAGTATATGTAATTAAAGAATTCTCACACACAGACAGCAAGTAGTGCAAACAAAAAAAACCTGCCAAGCAAACCCAGAAACACCAAGCACAGCTGTAATAAAGACAGACTTGCATAGAGAGTTTGAAACATAGTGATGTAGCCAAGAGCAAAGCAGGTGAGAGAGAGATTGGAAAAGTGAGGAGACATTTTACAGCTCTGTGGCCTGACTAGGCACAGAACCATCAGATCTTGCTTCCCTAATGCCTAAAAAGCTTAACCGAACATTACAAAGATAGAGAAATGTGTATGTGCGCATCTAAATATATACACGTGTAAAATAAGTGTTACATATATGTATATACATAAAAAAATAAACACCTATGAAGGACATATTGTGGGGAAAGTATTACTGGAAGTCATCATCTTCTGAATCTAAAAATAACAAAACCCACTACCCAGCTAACCTAAGAGAAGCCAGGTTGGGAAATTTATGTTACTAATTTGACTATCTTACCCCTTCAGCAATTGTATGTTCCAACACACTTTAATGCTGATAATTTCTCTCTTCACAATAATGGATTCTTTATGGTAACAGTGACCAAACCAAAACAACTAGGAAGTACTGGAGGAAGGAGCAAGGCAGGAATGTTCGTAGAACTATGTAAGTTCAGTTTTTAAATAGTCTCTCTTCCCCCTGCCCTGAAAAAAAAAAAAAAAGGGGGGGGGGGAATCCCCCCTATCCATATAGACATGGCTGAAAATTTTTAAATTTAGGTGACAAAGCAATAAGTCAGATGTGCAAAATGTCATCGTGGAGATAAATTCTACTCTGGTTTTGAAGCTAGAAAAACATAAAACTGTAATTGCCTCCAAATTCCTTTTATCTATTTACTCAATTAAAATGAAATTTACTATGGAAACAAAACCAGCATCTCTAATAATAGCGACATATTACTAGCTATGTATTGCTCTATATTGTCTTACCTGTTATCCCCACAGGGCTATGTTCCTGTGTACCTGAAGGAGAAATTAGTAGCTTTTGGCAGAAGCACCGAATTTATCAGGAGCTGCTGCCTCAAAAAAGGCAAAGTACTGTCTATCAGCAAGTCAAACACATTGCTGTGAGGCTGAATCTTCCAGCTCCTGTTTAAAGCATTTAGTTACCTTTCACAACAACATGGCAACAACAACAAAAACACTACTGGCTGGTACGTGACTCCGGTTTAAAGGGCGCTAACTGTCCTGCAGAATGGTTAAATTAGAGACTGTGTCACAGGGATTCATCAACAGCTACAACTTAAAGAACTAATGAAGTAGTATCTTACCTCACTGCGATGTCAGTCCTGAAAGCTTAAGCCCACCGGGTCAGTGTGCGCCATGCTCGTGGTAGGACACAACACAGTTTTCTTAAAAATCAATCTGGCAGTCTCTATTTCTGAACGCCTTATCCATGAAATCACGAAGCAGGTTGGCTTCGTCAAATGAGACATAATTCAGATTCACGAAGTACTGTTTGCCAGAGTCCCAGTGATAAAATTATAGAGCCCGCATTTTTGTGCAACAACAGAAAAAAAAGACTTGGGAGTCTTTTGAGGGAGTCTGTGTTCTCCCCGTTGACTGAAGAGGAAGGAAGCCAACAGGATTTGGCAGATGCTTACAAGGAATTCAGTGTATTACTTATTTAAAAAGAAAATAAATCACACAGAACAGCTTTTCTTGTTTTTTAAAAAAAGATGAGGGGCAATAGCGACCGTAACAGCGTTCCCTTCCCTCCTCTCCCCTTTGCAGGTGCCCCCGGGGGTTTGAACACCCATCCAAGAGGAGTGAACCCGTCCTCCAGCGCTCCACCACCCAGCAGGCCTGAAGGAACACGGACAGGACCGTCCCACGCTTCTCCTGCTGAGGCTGGGCCACGGTGCGGCTTTAGGGGAGTCACGGAGCCAGGAGAGCAACAAGGAAGAGATGGATAGGGCCTGCAGAAAACGAGGAGACTACCTTTTCTCCTTAGGCAGCATTAGCACAGCGCAGCATTAGCTTATTATTTGTATCTACTTTGTTTTGTCATTAAAAAAAAAAAAAAAAAATCTTTTTAGCCAGGTTTAAATAAGAAGTTTCTGACCTGCAGCTATTACTTCAGTCAGCCTGTTTGAGCGCATTTGGTAGCGTTGACCGACACGGTTCTCTCTGACAGGAAATATGAGCCAGATGCTGATGACTTCAGAAAGCTTTAATCTAATTATATTTCTATATACGAAGTAGCCCAATAAATATGATTCTTGCCAACGCTACTGAAAGGCCAGAGGCTTTGCGCTGACCCGGCAGCGCAGGGTCTCGGGAGCTGACTGGGCTTGTCTTGACCTGAGGTGATCGAGCCCGGCCTGTCCCCGAAAACATTGTGGGGAACGTCTGACTCCCCACAGGCTACAATAAAACATATAAAAACAGCCCCAGGTGGGGCCAAGACCAAGAAGGAAGCCAGCCCCACCATGAACTCCGTGCTGCCTGGGGCGGAGGGCAGGGAATGCTGGGGACCTCCTGGAGACACCCCTCCACACGCGCAGCCGCCATTTTGTTCCCCCCTCACAACCCAGCGGAACACTGAGGGCGAGCGGAACACCAAAGAGGGGTAGGCACTCGGAAGTTTTGTTTAGTAATACATTTAAAACTGTTAAAGAGGCTTTTCTAGATTACTGTAGGCTATCAGACTGCTAAAACATTAACGAGACTACTAGGAAATTCTTAGTTCTTTATCTATGGCATGTGCCCTTTTATCTTAAGAAGATTTGGAGTGTATCAATAAAGCGCATCTTCCCAGCCACAAGGAATAGCTTTCAAAAGCAAACAGAGAACTGTAAAAGCTTTGGAAGATTTAAAAAAAATGGGGGTCCTGAGAGCTACAGATCATTAGTTCTCCTGCCACTTCCCGCTGCTTTTTCCTTACTCTCTCCATACGCAAAACCATTGTCTTCAGGAACGTGTAGTAGAGAGTAACGATAATAATGGGTGCTGCCACGCCAGCTCTCACTCCGGCAATAGCCTCTGACTAACGAGTGTTCGTCATAGGACACTAATGACATGCATGCTAAATCACGGCATAATTATTGCACACTGCATCCAAGCGCTCACTTTCCATATCCGTAATAAGCACCAATAGCTTTCAGAATAAAAAAAAAAGGAGAAGAAACTTTAGAAAATATAGTACTAAATTTGACCTACTGAAACAGGAGAATTTTAAACACCATATCATTAACAGCTAACTACTTCAAGGAAACTATAAACAGTCCGTATTTTAGGTAAGCAAAACTCTACATAACATCAAGAGAAGCCTTACCTTCCACCACATATCAGTTATAACCAAAACAATCTTACTGCCTATCTTTGTTTGAAGTACCTTTTACTACTATGGGAATTGGTTTATTTGTTTAGATGGATAGGTAATTTATATATCTAGTAATTATATTATGGGTTAAAAGGTCTGCTTTATTACTATCACTGTAATTGACTCACGAAGATTACTTGCTGAAACAGCAAACCCTTGTCACGGAGCTCCTTTGTTCCATTACTGCGTAAGACCTGTGATTAATATTAACCTTTATTTCAACACAGATCTTTACGAAAGTAAGGGGAAAATATTCTATTTCTCCATCCTCTGGAAGAATCTGCCCTCACTCCCACAGACCTTGAACACCCAAATTCCCAGAGACAGTTTTGTGAAATGCATCCTTTGATGAGCTTCAGGATCAGGCATTTTCACACACACACACAAAAAAAACCAAACCCAAAACTCCTGTCTCTATACTCTGCTGCTGCCACCATCGTTAATGATTAGAAGCTTTCAGTACCGTGAATAATTCAGAATCTCATCTGTTCCTTTCAGTGTAAAGACAACGCTGAGAGAAAAAGGTCACTTTTTTCCTCCTTCCAACCACTGACTTTTCCATCCCAGCACTGGTCCGATCGCATGATACACCTAGTGTTTGACATGCATCCCCTGACAGCTTCTTAGCAGCAGTTAGTCTGTTTAGCTTAGAGTACAAAAATAATAGGAGCACAAAGGAATGACAAGTTTCAGCGGTTATACACACAGTACCAGCGCTCATATTTGTGTAGTTCTTTCAGATACTTGATGTGCAGTAGGCTTGTGTTTAATTATAAAATAGACAGATGTCAGCATACATATTGTAACCAGGCAATCTGGCACTGATGCACAGAAACAGTGGTACTTGAAAAACATTTATTAAAAATAAAGATGAGCGGTATAATCACCTGTTTTCCAAAGACTAACACTTGAGAATACTCCCCTTCAGGCCTTTTTGAAAAGACTGTAAATTCACTGCCACTTCCTCTTTAATCTTGTGATTAAAAAGTACACTGGAAGGCTGTCAATATATACACATACAATATGCAGGTTTATTTGAAAGTGGTATCTGTCAGAGCAAGACAGATTTATGCAATACAGTATTTAAGGGATTAATTGCAGTTTACTTCAATCTTCTCCCTTCACTGAAATTATAGCCTTTTTTTAGGCCAAGAAAGCTTGTTTTAAATACATATGCAAAGGGTCCCTATTATAGTGAACGCTTCATTTTCCGAATTTTAACTTGAAATTTCATTGAACTCTAACACACACCAAATTGAAGGCTGCTGAACTGAACCACGAGTTTGTGTCTAACCACGAAGAAAGCTAGGGTATTCTTTGATGCTAAAAAAAAATATCTGCCAGTTAATACAGCAGAGCATAGCATCTAAGTATTTCTACCCATCTATTTCATTCTTTCTTTCCTCTGGCTGAAATCAACTTGACGGTCAAGGAAGATGACCACCTAAGGGAGAATGAAAGATTACGATGCTTCCCCTCTCAAATAAAAAACATTAAAAAACCAAACACCAAACCCTCTCCGCAGGGAACAAACCACCCCCCTCCCCAATTCTAGTGTTTAAATAAGGTCTAGCTGGTTGACGTTTGTTACCTGACATCTTTTCCCCACTTCCTTCCTTCTTGCCAAATAACTTTAGATACATCACGAAATGTCAAATTTGGTCTCCCTGGTTTTGCTGAAGGACTTTTCAATGTCTTCATTATAGAGATCAATGAACTCCTCTGTCAGACTTCAGCAGAAAGAACACGAGCACTCTATCCTGAAGAGGGTAACCTTTCTCCTAAGCATCCTTCACTCAGAACCACCTCCCCACTCACCCCCGAAAATATGGGTAACAATGAACAATTTCACAAAAATAAAAAAAAAAATTAAAAAACCAACAAACCAAACCACAACAAAAAACAGCGTGCACTTACTCGTCTGCTATAAATTTTGGTCCAATATTTCTTGAGAAAAAAAAAACAGAAATAGATATTTATCATTCTGAGAACAGGACAAAGCCTCTGTTTCTAATTTAAAAGTTCCCTAAACATCTCAATTCTATACAGACTGTCAGAAGCACGCTGCATGAAGAGTCAAAAGTGGTTATAAACTTCCCACCTCTCAAATGCTGCATGTCTGCAACCTCCCATTGCAAACGTCCTGTGTAAAACTGAGCAATCCAGACAGTCATCGTGCATTCGAAGTCCTTGGTCATTTTGTATGACCATCTCTGTATCTCTAAAAAAATCTCCATTAATGCCACGTGTAAGTCTAGATTATGTCAGGTAATAAAAGATTCTAATAAACGTGTGGGCTCCCTTGCACAACTCTAGGGTAACGAGATATTATTAGGTGTCTGGTAAAGGGAGCAATTCAAGCATCGATTTTTATGGTAGAATTTACATATACTATCTACATTCTAAATGATACATCAGTTTTTACAAGCTTAAGAAAAGGAATATTAATTTTTATTTTTATTTTTTAAAGCTTTAGGCAAGTATGCTGCCTATATATTTGACAGAGAGGGAGAACACTGGGAGCACTTCAGATAGGTGACTGTAAGGCGACTCTCCTACCAACTAGCAGAGCAGCTACTGCACTTAGAGACGGGAATAATATGAGCTGCAGTCCACAAAAGGCAGCTGCAGGCTCTCCTTAGCTACACAACCTATAGAAACATTTAGACTGGAAAAGACCTTTAAGATCATTGAGTCCAACCATTAACCTAACACTGCCAAGTCCACCACTAAACCATGTCCCTCAGCACCACGTCTACCCGTCTTTTAAATACCTCCAGGGATAGCGACTCCACCACTTCCCTGGGCAGCCTGTTCCGATGCTTGACATCCATTTTGGTGAAGAAAATTTTTCCTAATATCCAATCTAAACCTCCCCTGGCACAACTTGAGGCTGTTTCCTCTCGTCCTAAACAAACACTGAAATCTTAGAAGCCAGCCTGCCTCTTCAGGACAAAATACCTCCCTAAAGGCCATGGCAGAGTAGGACAGGCCAGCATACAGGAGGCATACAGGTTCAGCAACTGACTGCAGCTATTTAGCTTTTATAGACAAAAGACAATAAAGAATAAGGTAAGCTCAATATAGATGATGTTCAACAGATCAATAGGCACGGTAGCTCCCATTTAGACCAAGACTTTTAACTAAGAAATTGATGTAATTAACTCCTTTATCCCAATATTTTATCTCAAGCCAATAACAACAAACATCACTGTACTCTGTACAATTTTTGGTGATTTTCCTTGTTGGGAAGGGAGTCAAAGTTTGGGTTTCTCCCACTTCTACTGGTGAAGTATGGAAGGAATCTGAGCAGCAGAGCAGACAAGGCATTTCATTCAATGCAATAAATTTAAATAAAATTTCTACCAGCAGGTTTTACTGTCCAGCTCAGAGCCCTGTCCTTCTGGGCTGCTGCGATGAACACCAGTGCTTATGACCACGACATTTTTGCTGGACTTGCTTACCACCAGTAATCTTCATGACGTACCATATTGAAAAAGGAAGGCAAACAAAAATGAAGAGCTAAGAATTTATATTCAGCTGTAACCAAGAAACACCGGTTGGTATAATGACTGCCATACACAATTCATTTATTGCATTATATCCCTCATACCAACAAGCACTGATGTAAATTGTACTAAGAATAAAAAAAATCAATTAAATATTTCTAATTTGTTCTTAAAACAGAGCCAGCACATATAATAGAAGTATTGATGTGAGACACTACCAATTTTAATATGGTTTTTAGTGTTTTACATCTCAGTTATTGCATTTTTGAAAGGAACATCTAGGAAACACGCACAACTGTCAGTAACAAATCAAACCAAGTAAAGCATCACTCCTAAGTTTTGAAATAATTTGAAAACGGTGATGAATGATGGAAGACACCTACACGAAAGATTTGCATCGTTAATTGTTTTAAAGTTTGTAAGTTCAGTGAATGCGTTGTAAACATGAAATCTTCAATAAATATTTGTATTTAAGTTCTTATTTGCCAGATTCCCATTGTTTCTCCCCAATATGTTCACACTTTGAATTGTCTGCTGAAGAATGGAAGAATTTCAACAAATTAATTGCTTGTCGCTTTTTACTAAGATCATTAAAGCTTATTCGTAGCAGTAAAAAACATTGTTCATTAATTTTTATTGGAGGGGGGAGGTGGGGGGAAGAGGGCACTATGGTCCAAGCTCAGAGGAAAATAGGCATTAAATAAAAAAAAAAAGGTAACAAATGGATTTTTGGAATGCGTACACAGCCATATGCTGCTAAACCCGCTATCACATATATGCTTAATCTTACTACAGCAAGGAGTCTAATGTCTGGAACAAAATTACACATACAATTTTCAAGGTCACACACTCATGCATATGAGTTAGCCCGTCGCTGTGAAAAAATTGTCTTGCGTGCTGAATGATTTACATTCCAGTATTCCAATTTTAAATAAGCTTTGACAACTCACCTTAGAGTGATTAGTCAGAATCTCAGAATTCGCGATGAGTATGAAAAAAACCCCCGCATTGTTTGTAACATACTGTATGGAAACTATCTATAATTACCATAGCTGTTTCTTTCATGGCTATTTAATTGCCTCCCATAATCATTTACAATCCACATGCAGCTGTGCATTCTACACAAAAAAAAAATCTTGAATAGAATTGTATGAAAATGTCCAACGCACTTAATACAAAGCCCCTAATATTTTCGTATCTAGCTGTTCAGGTTCCTATGGTGCCTCTCATGAGTTTTCCAAATACAGTTTTTCATGGCAACAGAGCAAACCTAATAGACAGCACAGATTAAGATTTATGACAAATTTTCCCTTTTTTAGAAGTTGTATTACAAACAACTACATAAAGAACACATAATAGCAAGCTTATTTAGCGTAAAAAATACTTGTCAGTGAAGCTCCACTGGTGCGTAATGCTTTGAAACCCATGTTTCAAGCAGAGAAAACAATCACAAATCACAACCTTCGGTAAAAGATACAACATGTAAACTATGGCTTGAAGCACTCTCTTGGGAAATGTAAACTATTTAAATATATAAAAATTTACCTTTATGTGCCAAAATATGCCTGTCTCTCCCAGTCTCGGAATGTTTATATCAATTTCTACACCTTCTTCACTGATTTTTCTCGCAGCAGGAGCCAGCAGCAGTTGCTGGAGGAAGCGGATGGTTTCCCCCCATCCTCCATAGCAGGTCAAGGTTTGCTGCAACCCCAAAACCAAGCTTACAGCAAAGGCGCTGCAAGCATCCTCTCTTCCCACTCCAGGTACTCTTCAGGTTTCACTGCTAACCATTGGATCTAACTCAGGCAAAGAGGAGAAGGATTTCAGGTATACGGTACAGACAGGGAACCCAACGAACTCGTTAAGAAGGTGTCTTTTGCATAAGGGTTTTACAGACCTGCTGAATTCAATATCCCTCACTACTTCCCATGTAAAGCTTGCTCAGTTTACAAGAATGTGTGCAATCTCCAAAATTTCCCTGCAAGGCAAATGATCTGAGTGATCCCACTTGATCATAACCTGAAAAGAGTAACACCACAGGTAGCTGCTGTGTGTCATATTGGGCATAAAACATGACTTTTAAGGTTTTCTACCAGCTTGTTGAGAATAGAGTTGAAGACAAGACCATCTGCATGGCCCTCTTCTTCCTTCATTCAAAATGTTGTGATCAGCAAAACAGCAAATATTTTATGACGTTCATAACTAGAAGATCTTCTAAGATTATAATATTACCTTCGAAAAATCTTTCTCCCTACACATAGCAAGACTGATACTCCCTGCAAAAAAAAAAAAAAAAGGATCACAAACAGGAACAATAAGAGAATTGCAAGAGGACACGGGCCTTTTTTCATCCCCAGTTTTATAGATGTTGTCTTCTAACCCCTCCAAACTGAAAACTATTTCAGAATATTAGGAAGTCATAAGAACGTAAAAACAAAAGCACGAGCATAGAAACCAACTAATGGGAAAGTCTGAATTCATCCTGTGGAAGGATTTTTCTTTTCTTTTCTTTTTTTCCCCCACTGACCCAACAATTTTATGACGTTTGAGAACAACGTCCTGGAGACATCTGTCAGCATCAGGGACAAGAGGTGCAGGTCTTAAGGCTCTGAAGTAGCTCGGTAGCTCATTGAATTGCAGTGATCGAATTCAGATTTTTAAGAATAACAGCAGTTGTCAAGAAATGTTAAAGGCAAGGTTTGTACATCTTTATACACACATACAAGTTATATATAATACTCCATTGATGTAGTGGAGAATACTCAAATGTCTGTAAAAGCTCTCTCTTAGATAGTCCAAATTTCTGGAAGAAATTTTTTTACAGAAGTAAAACGAACATGAGAAAGGAGACATTTGATAAGGTTCCTTGCAAGATAGGCTCCAAAAATGTAAGTTGCTATGGTATAACACATTATATTAACACTACTAATAGCAGTAACAAAACACTCATTTTTCTGGATAAAGTCAAAAAAAAGCAACGAAGACTTGGGAAATAACTGGAAAAAAAAATTAAAACATAGATAAGGGAAGATTTTTCACATGCAGGTAATTTGTTTAGCTTGAAAAGCACTTTTATCTAAGAGGCAATGTTGCTGGTTTACAATTGTGTACTGCTCATTATTTGAGACATACAGAATAAAAATAACTATCATATCCACTGAAAAAATATTTCCATCTCCATACTTCCAAAATAAAATCTACTGCTTATAACTTCTTCATAATATCGGACTCTTCAAATCTAATTGCATTTTGTTTCAAATGTTGTATATTTATCAAATCTTCTGTTCGCAACAATTGTCCTAAAGAAATCACTTCCATATTATACATTTTTATTTACAGCAACTTCCAGAAAGTAGAGAATTTTACAAGGAACGTATTGATTCCAAGATAATAATAGATGGTAGCTGTGTGATCTAAGTAGTTTTTCTTCAGAAAAAGGATCAAGTGGTAAAGTAGTGTTGTGATTTGTAAAGGTCACATGCTGGCAGATCAAATCAATCTTAATTTTGAGAATGGTGTAAGAAAAAAAAAAAAATTCAATTTCTAAGTGCTGGATCTTATCAATGCCTTAAAGAGACAATCATAACCATAGCTCTGATTAAGATATTTTGGTGAATTCACTGTAGAAATTCTTACTTCTAAGGTAGAAAACACCGTGTTGAGAATTATCTGTTTGCAGCAAGATTAACTTTCTGCTCAGGTTCCTTCTGTCTCCCCATCTACCCTAGCTGCAAATATTTTTTCCAATATTGTATTATTTTTACTACTAATACAGAAATTGCCCATATATATATATATAAAAAAAAATCAAATGCAATTCAACAAAATCTATTTGCATTTGGATTTAATCTATTTAACAATACTCTGCAAAGTGCATCTTGAACTTTGGAGAGAGCTTTTAAAACTAAATCTATAAGCTTACAAGAGAAATTCAGT
Source organism: Dromas ardeola (assembly GCA_013398915.1). Taxonomy (NCBI): domain Eukaryota; kingdom Metazoa; phylum Chordata; class Aves; order Charadriiformes; family Dromadidae; genus Dromas; species Dromas ardeola. Next base: position 434,931 of record VYZM01009863.1, read on the forward strand.
ACAAGATAAGCAAAGGACAGAGTCCTGGTCTATCTCATTATGTCTGCACAAATATGTTTCAAGCTGAAATGCAATGGAAATGGACTAACAGAAGACCACGGTTTAAGAGAAATACATATGTGTTCTGTCCCTTTGAAAAGACTAATTCTTAGATTTGAGAAGCCACGTAGAATTTTACCAGCATGAAAAGTGTCATTTCTAGTTTCTTCATTTCATGAATATTCAGAAGAACACGCATCTGAAGCAACGCTTCTTCAGAGATGTCTATTTTGTATGAACAATCTAGCAAAATACGTACATTACAGCAGCCTTATAGGCAAAAAATGGATAGACAGGCTAAGTGAAGGACACTGCATATAAGTTTTCCCAAGCTTACGGATTCCTCCATTAGTTTAATAAAACTGTTTTGCTGTCCTTTATTGATAAATAAGCTTGCATCCCTAGAAATATTTGCTACATTTATATTCTGTATGAAGCTTGCTGAAGAGTCTGCGTGAGTCTCTTGCATGAAGACTTACACCAAGTACGGTGGCAGGGGACCGCAAAGAAAAGCAAAACCCACTCACTGACAACCAACGGCATAACTATGAAAAAAATAAATAAATAAATATCATCCAAGCGCCTTTCTCTTTATTAAAGTTCTATGCCTTCCAGAAAAACATTAGATTTTGAACATGTCTTCTCCATATCAACACAAAGTGTTTGATAGCCGTTGATATTGGGCACGAGAAGGCATGAAGAACAGTAGGATTACTGGCATCCTCTGGTAGTACCGTCCTGCCCAGGCTGGAGAAGGCTTATCCCTCTCGCATACCTGCAGATCCCAGATGTGGATGCCAGCCCTTCAGCCCCCTGTCACAGCCATTTAACACTTTTAACTTTGTGAATGAAAAACACTGCAGTGTCTTTAGCTAAGAGCATCTGAGTAACACCTACCAAAACCTGAGCATTGTTCAGGGCACATCTGCTGGACACTTCCAGCGCGATACCGGTCATGACAGCATCTTCCAGCAGACGGAAACACAGACAACACGCACAGCTGCTAGTTGTGGGAAAATCTCTTGTCCGTGTAGTAGAAAGTGAAGGGCAACAGTGGCTACTTTAGAGCTGAGAAGACTGCTTAGACTTTTAATGACGAAGTGCTGGCAAGTACCAAAGCTTGATACTTGCCACCCTGCCACCTACAAGCCAGGAGGAGGGAGAACGTGCCCCGAGGAACAGACCAGGCACCGGGTATGAGCAACACAAGGAGCCAGGGGAGCTGAGTATCCACCACCAAATCCAAGTCCCACAGTAAGAGGGGGTTACCTTGATGTGTACGATGTGCTACCTTGAGCAACCACCTCGGGGAAAGAGCAAGGATGATGAACAAGGAGAGCAAAGAACTGTCTTGGGTTTGTTTCTTCATGTCTGCAGGTTATGGCTAGGCAGTACCTCGGTCAGCTTGCCTCTGCCCTGCATGTAGGCTTTGGAGTTGTCTGTTTCCTGAAATACCGTCAGACAAGGCTCGTGATAATCATTTCATGATGAGGAATGGAAGCAAGTGATAAGCAGGAGGGAGGTCAAAGGGACAGAGAGGGAAAAGGGAGTGAAAGAGAGACGGACAAGTCCTCCTCCCTCAAATCTGCGGCTCGCTGGTCTCTCAACCCGACCATCCTTGTGCAGGATAGTGACAATAGGCCAAGGATATTCTTTACCGCAGAGAAAAGCCCCGTTCTGGAGATGAAAAATATCACTTTTACTTAGCAGAGGGCTTATTGTTCCCCACTAGAAATGAGTACGTTTTAAAAACATCAGTGCGCTCCTGCGCATGTAAAATCACACGGGTACATTGACAAGAAGAAGTAAGGACTTTCCTTATGGTCTTATGTATGTACCTGCGGACATTCCAGCAGAAACAGATCAGTGTGCTGTTTCCCAGTAAGTTTCTAGTTTCCCATGGAAAAGCCCCCTCCTGCTAACGGCCAAAGCACGTCTGTTGTCCCTCATCACATGGAGTTGTCACAGACATATGTGAAATGGCCCTGTGCCTCCTTAAACCCTGAACTGACTGGGATGCATCAAGTCTGAAACTGAGTTTTCTTCCAAATTGTACTTTTGGAATGGCTCTAGAAATGACAGCAAACTAGAAACATGAACTCTAAACCCAAACTCTTAATATCATACCTCATAGGAGATAAAAGCCTAGTCCCTGCTCATGCTCTCGTTCACCACCAGCAGCAGATTGCTCTGCAAGTGGGCCAGCAGATACACGCCTGTGACAGCAGTAGAAGCATCATAAAGCTCCAGTGTCCAGCGTTGCCTGGACATAAAAGATCCGACTACAATACAAACTAGACATACTGCATCATCCCTGCTGCTATAACCGATGTCCTGGAGATGACACTTCACCTGGAATTTCCCAGAAGCTTTCCCCAGGTTTCAACGACAAAGACACACACTGTAAAACAGCTGGCACCGTATGGACTTTTGAACAACACAGTGCATCTTGTGACTGCCTCTGGTATCAGAAATGCATACCTGGATTCAACAAATTTAGTGCTTGCCAAACTGCCTTTCACACTGGTAGCTGAAGAGTTCATGAACTGCCACCCCGGTTACACACCCACGAGTTTCGTACCTGATGACAACTCTCTACATCGGACGTACTTCAGAGACATAGTTATTAGAATAAAAGTACGTAACAGCAATCCCCTTTTCACAAGTCTACACCACCTGTTTTGAAATAGTGGATATCAAATTAGAACTAACTTCTTCCTAAATTCCTTAGTGTAACCCAGAACTTAAAACAAATAAACAAAAAAAAAAAAAAAAATTTAAAAAAAAAAAATGACACAGCCACGTATAGAAGGACATTCCCGAGATGTTCAAATAAGCTACAGTGCTTAGAAATCTGTCTAGTTTAGTAGCCCGGCTAGAAATCTAGTTTAGTGGCCAGCCCAGCAAAACCATGACAACACTAAAAAAAAAAAAAAATAAAAAAAATAGTTAGACCTTACTGTTCATATTTTAAAGCCATGAAAGAATCACTCAGATTGAACCTCTGAATGCATTTTATTCTCCAATGCATATTATTATCCAGTTTATAAAATTAAATAGGTAACGTTAGCAGTATTCATGGCATTTTAGCATTTTAGTGAGTATTATTGATAAATTCAGTGAGAAAAATAAGACAAGTTCTAGAAGCAATATACTGTGCTTCCACAAGGGCAAACCAGAAACTTAGAAATAGAGAAAAAAAAAAAATCTATTTCAGAAACAATAAAGGGCTGTCACTGAGAAACAGAAATAAATTTTCACAAAAGAATAAGGGAGGTGTTCAGCTAATCACTATCTATTTCTTCTAGACCAACATTCACATGTGTAACGTCCCATTCTAGACAAATAGTAAGAACAGAATAAAGTGAATAGGTTTTTTCCCCTTATCGCAAAATGTAAAGTCAACACACATGAACCAATATTCCAGATTACAATAAGAAACTAATCTAATCTTAGTCATAAATTAAACCTAAAGTTTTATTTCTACTAGGAGTCCCTATTATAAGTAGGCATAATAAAAATAATAACTATATGCCTACACTGACAGAAGTATCACAATTTCATACTCGTATTATGCCATAAGTTTTTGATCCCTGACTCCTATCCCAAAACAACTCCTAAGGATGTCTTATGACTCTTGCCTTTATATCTAAATGTTAAAGAATTCTTGTCAGAGCCTTGCAGAATTTCTCATTTAAGCCACTTAAACTACTTTTCTGTTTGAAAGGAGAACTTTCATTCTGCAAGTTGGAAGACTAATCCCTATGGGCTGCGTAGGGAAGAGTGTGGCCAGCAGGTCAAGGGAGGTCATTCTCCCCCTCGACTCTGCACTGGTGAGGCCACAACTGGAATACTGTGTCCAGTTCTGGGCTCCCCAGTTTAAGAGGGACAGGGAACTGCTGGAGAGAGTCCAGCGAAGGGCAACAAAGATGATTGAGGGATTGGAGCATCTCCCTCATGAGGAAAGGCTGAGAGAGCTGGGACTCTTTAGCCTGGAGGAGAGAAGGCTGAGGGGAGACCTCATTAATGTTTACAAGTATCTAAAGGGTGGGTTGAAGGAGGATGGAGCCAGGCTCTTTTCAGTGGTTCCCAGTGACAGGACGAGGGGTAACGGGCACAAGTTAGAACACAGGAAGTTCCGTTCAAATATGAGGAAAAACTGCTTTACGGTGAGGGTGCCGGAGCACTGGGACAGGCTGCCCAGGGAGGGTGTGGAGTCCCCTTCTCTGGAGACTTTCAAGACCCGCCTGGATGCAGCCCTGAGTGATGTGCTCTGGGCAATCCTGCTTTAGCAGGGGAGTTGGACTAGATGATCTCTAGAGGTCCCTTCCAACTCTGAAATTCCATGATTCTCCTAATAATTACTTGCCTGCACCACGGCTACTAAGGAGATACTAAATTACATCTGGAAAAAAACCCTCCAGAACTCTGCATACTCTTAAAATTTTAAAATACTGTATACGGTAGACAAAACATTAAAGTAGAAGAATGTTTCAACAAAAAAGGAAATTTTAAACTTTCAAACAAAATAGGAGACCTAAAGGTCTCTCAAAGGCTTCTGGGGAAAATTTATCTCTTGTATTTGAAAGTTTGCTAACCTTTTGTAAAGGTTTGGATAGAATGAACTTCAAAACGTAATACCTTTCAGAGCTACTCTCTGGTCAGTCAGTGAAGTCTAACTGAATTTGTCACGATGTGTAAAAACCAGTTTAGTAGGAGCTGATTTTCCTTAGTTCACATTTGAAGTTAAAACATTTTGACTGAAACAAACACAAGCCTCCAAATACGCTGTGACCTTTGCATAACTGATCACATCTTTTCAAGTTCGGCAGCTGTAGCCAGCAACAGCACGCTAACGAACAATTTGCCTGCATTCAAAAAACTTCAAAATGCTTTAACACCTGACATTTAGAAAAAAAAAACAACCCACACTTTCTTTGGCTGGAATCTGACGGTAGGAACCACTGCATGTCTGGAGCATTAAATCAGCTCTACAGATGTGATATGCTGTCAGCAGAGGTAAGACTCAAGTTCAGGGCTAGAGCTGTTGTTGCCATTCAGCTCTATGGGTATCACGCAGCACCACGGCTTGGGAGTTGTTCCCTTGTCTCACAGAATGGTTAGAGTGGGAAGGGACCTTAAAGATCATCCAAGTTCCACCCCCCCTGCCCTGGGCAGGGGCACCTCCCACTAGACCAGGTTGCTCCAAGCCGCGTCCAACCTGGCCTTGAACCCCTCCAGGGATGGGGCAGCCACAGCTTCTCTGGGCAACCTGGTCCAGCGTGTCACCTCTCGCACCTTGCTTGTCCAAAAGCTTCCAGCTTCCACTGCACTGCACAGAGGCAAGGTCTTGTTTTCACAAGCAGCACCAGTTCGAGCTCCCAGTAGTCCCATGTAAATACATAAGAACGGAGAACCTCTTGGTCAAGCAGACTGACTCTTTGAACGCAAAGGCAAGCTGGGAATGAATTTTAAATTAGAGATGACACTGAAAGGGACAGGAATCAGTACAGATGGCAGTCATGAGGAGTTTGTAGACCAGATCTTGAATAGTTTCCTTTGATACTGGAACAAATCAAAGTGGATTACAAAAAGTTCAGGTTTTATCTTGGGCCTGGAAGGTACGTGTAACAGCAATTCAGAGATCATTCTGAGCAAAGAAACTTCAGGGGTGAAAACAGGTGGAGTAAACATTGATTTGAAGTCAAAATAAAATCAGCTGCAGCCTTAACTGTGAGTAGTCACGGCACTAACCATCAGAGCAGTCTTCCCAGGCTGTCCAGTGAGCAGCACGCGCGCAAGTCTAACAAGGCTGTTCCAGCACAACCTCAACAGCTTCGGAAGTGCTTATATGGAAAAGGATGATAAAGGACATTCACCTCCAGCCCAAAGTGGATCCAAGCTTTATACAGAGGAATGTAAGTAATGTGCTCTTTATTCTTAATTACTAGACCTCTAAAACTGCCAGTCTTCTATCCAAGAGATTGCCTAAACCAGTCAACAAACCAAGGACCTCAGCATTGGACTTGGTAATGCAGAAATACCTTAAATAGCAACCACAGTAGAGGGAGTTTCGTTTTTGTTATTCTCCAAAAACTGAAGGACTGTATCCAACAACATCATGTAGGAATCACAGTAAGTGTACTCACACTTCGAAACCTAAAAAACGAAAAGAAAACAACCCCAAACAACATAATTTTAAAGTTTTAAGAAAGCTATACACTCAAGTAACATGATATAGTAGCCGGAAGAAAACAGACTAAAAATTATCTTGAAGCAGTATATATGACACACGAGCTCCTATTAAAATGTGCTCAACTTGCACAACTAAGATCTGTGCTAAAATGAAAGAAAAACACTGGAAGCAAAAAATATGAGGTGGCGTACTTAGATTTTGAGTAAGAGAGAATGGTTTCATATTGATCCCTGAAATTAATTGGAAGCCGCCTGAGTTATAGGACACTCACAGAAAGTACGAATGCTTCTTTCACACGCAGCAAATACGGAGACAAAAAAAGAAGAGACAGAAGCGAAACTATCAAGAGAGGAAGTTCAGACCACAAGGTGCTAAAAAAATGCCAATGTTATATATAGCAAATGAGATTTGCAGGTAAAGGTATCAGTTGAGGAGTTCAGGATCAAACGTGATACCGGGGTTATTCACGGAAAGTCTAAATAGCAACTACAGAGGCGGAACAGTTGATTTGTTCCCAGGAGAAACACATCCATGAGAAGTATTTAGAAGGAAAGTCAACACAAGCAGGCAAAGAGAACAGGGAAGAGTCATTAAAGGTGTCGAGAAATATGTACAGCCGAGAATCATGAGCACATAACTGTCACTTAGCAGCATCGTTTAGACATGGTATATAGGAAAGAGCAGATGGCCAAGAAGTGACCCTTGAGAGAGGGACTCGAGAGAGCAAGGGTCTTGTCACATAAGAAGTGAACAAATGCACACCTTCTTTTGTTGTTGGTTTTGTTTTTTTCTTTTCCCTCATCAAGACTTGTGTAGAAAAATGTCCACAATAAAAGGACAGGGCAGGCCGTTGGATGAGAGATTTGTAGAAACGTAGTGGTTATATAAGGAGGAGAAAATGAAAGAAATAAAACCAACACCGAGAGACTGCACCGAGCTCCTTGGGGCAGTCATCGTTATCCCCTCAGGTCACTCTCAAATATAATTTCTTAACAAGTATTTTGGAAAAAGACTATGAGTAAGGTCTAACTGAGTATCTTTTCTTTTTGTTACCAAAAAATTCGTGATAAAAGTGTTCCTTAGCCGGAGGATTTTATGTCAGGCCTTTTATAGATATGACATTTAAAACTTTTATTAACTGAACAATCTAAGCCAGCTCTTACAAAGCAACACAGCAGGTAGGCAAGCTCACTCCAGGTATTGGGTACATTTACCCATTTATTTAAATTATCTAACTAGATAGAATTCTAAAGTGAAAAATATCACTTGTCAGCACATATCAGCTATAATTGGTGCTGTACATTTCAGGAATAAACCAAAATTGAAGACTCTATAAGCGTCTGACTAACTAGCAACTCAGTCTATGCCAAACTTTCTTCTCTCGGAACCTGAAGAGTTTCTAGATTATCCCCTTGCTTCTCTCAAACTAAGGATTTAACAGAATGGGCTTATTACTTGAAGAAGCCAAATTATCATCATAGGAAACACAATATAAATGCTTAATAAGTGTATAATAATACAATGTATGGCATAATTGGTATAATAATAGTATAAAATGGTTAATGAGAAAATAGAATGATATCATCAACTTGCTCAAACCTACTTAAAACAGTAAGACAATACTATCTTGTTAAGAAAGAAGTCCTAACTAACAGCAAATTTTTTAACATTTCTTGATTTTTTTTTTTTTACTACCTTGGGAGATGCTTAACTCCACAGCCGGGAGAACAGATCTAGGTTCTAAGCTTCACAGAACTCCCACGACACTTATTTATGGCAGACGCATGTTTGGCATGTCCTTCACATCGGCTGAAGGTGAAAATGGGAGAGTTGGGAGAGTCTTCTCCGGTCTTGCAGTTTTTACATTAATTAAGCAGAGGCCACCTTAACAAGCAGGCCTATAAATCTGAAAACATCGCCTTCCAAACAAATAAGAAAATGGAATATCAGAAGCTGCCTTTTTATTACTGGGATCAGGAAAATGGGAATAAGAAAGTAATCTAGGAAGATAAAAGAATAAATGAAGATTAAAATGCTTTAAATCACAATGATGCATCATATGCACATCGTTACAGAGCACATAAAAACATAACACCCTAATATGATTACATTTACGTGTTCTATCAGGATATGCGTATGATATATTGTTGTGATTTAAACCATTTTATTTCTATTGAAGCAGCTCAACAGCTTTAAAACCTGCTGCAATTTTGCATGTCTGCTGCCTTTTACATTCTTCAACATCAAATGACAGATTCTGCTGAATATTTACTCACTAGGAAGCCTGGCAGAACTTGCAGACCTTGATTTTATTGTAGGATTGTAACTCTGTAATATGAGTTCCTAGACCTTCTGCTCAGCACCGTGGCATGAAAAACTAGAGTAATCTCAAGCAAAATTTTCCTGCAATTGATTTTTCTCACTGACAAAACTCCTCTGCTTAAAAATCTTGATGATTGGAAGCATCCATAAATTGTTAATGTTTAGTACACAAAAGACATCTCTGCTGCTTTGTCAGACCAAGACTCAGTGGAGAAATTGGAAATGCAGATACTTGACAGACATACAGATTTTGCAGGACAGATTTCTAACCCCGTTTCAACTGGTAAAGACAAACACATGATAAGTACTTACGGAAAAAGCTAGCATTCGATATATAAATAAATGTTCCAATGCATACGCTATATACATACCTACAAGTTACACACGTAGCTACTCAGACGTAATGCTCTAAGAAACCTTGCAGTATAAGTGGATAAACAAATGAATGCATGAACCAATATTGCTTATTTTCAAGTTTTAAACAGTGCAGATTTCCAAGCCAAACATGAAAGCTGGGAATGTAACATATTGCTCTGAAAACACTGAATAAACCAGCAAAGAGGGGAAAGTTTGTTAAAAATAAAATGTGGTATGTCACAAGTGGGGCAAGTCGTTTTGCCAGTATTTGAAAACCAGCAGCACAACGACAAAAAAAAAAAAAAACAACCAAAAAAAAAACCACCCACACAAA
>VYZM01009863.1:444184-486594 GCA_013398915.1 Dromas ardeola
AAAAAACAACCAAAAAACAACCACCCTGCAAGAAAACAAAGATTTCTTTTTGTCAAATACTATTTCAAGTCATCTGATCTTGAGCAATCAAAAGAACAGCTCAATTATCTTAGCTTTCATTCTCAAATCACGACGGAGAAAGATCACAACTTACAAGAAATTTAATAAAAACATGGACCAGTTTACGTATCACTAGCATAACTCAGTAAACTTTCTCTACCCATCATAAGTGTACAGTGTTAACAACCATTTCATATTCAAATTGAAAAGGTTACCGTAAAGCAGAATTGATTTTACATACACTGATTTTACATACAGAGTTTCTTGGTGATGAAAATGTCTGCATAATATATGCAGCTTTGCTACTAATATTTGACAATTCTCCAGGTTTTTTTAGGCATACTACTATTGGTTTCAAAAAACCCCAACCCAACCTCTGTTTTGTACTACAGTCTCAACAGGTTCCACAGCCGCAAAGACATCGAAGAGTCTCCTCTTCCATGAAAAGGACTTGAGGAAAACTAAGGACAGCAGAGGCATCGCTCTCCCTTCTTCTCTTCATCTCTACCAGTGATTAATTACTCATTAATTACTCATTAATTACTCATTAATTACTCATTAATTACTCATTAATTACTCATTAATTACTCATTAATTACTCATTAAATGACCCGTCCAGGTGGGCACAGCCTGTTTTCTGGACAACTGACCTGCGTAACAGCACTTCTGTAGAACAAGACTTCTGAAATACAACTCATCTTTCACTTCCCATTGCTCTCTGCAGAAGAAAAGCGATTTATACTGCAGTCCTCAAAGCTTTAACTGAGGGATTTCACAGATGTTTGTAGTCTTTTAGTTTGCTTAGTGTTTGTTTAATTAAAAACTTTCCATCAAAACAAACTGGTAAGCCGATAGCAACATGATTCTGTTCCAGTATCACAACATTCCTCTAGTTGGTAGACTGGCAGCCTTCACAAATTTCAGTTAATCAGAGAGAGCCGAACTAGCTTGAAAAATAAATACATTGGTAAGAAACAAAAAACGACAAGGAAATAAAACAGAGGTGAAGAGGAGGATGGCATTTTCAAGGGAGGTGAGCAATCCACGGAAAGACATCTCCTTTAATAACTACATTTGCCAGAAAGCATGGAATTAATTATTGATCCAATATACATAATGTATTCACAGACCTCAAATAACAGACTTTACTACCTGGCATTTCAGGGACAGTTGTTGAAGTATACTGATTGTAAGCGTAAACGTTCATATTACAAAACAGGCAGATGGTCTGCTTCACCAGAAACATTACAGTCTGACATTTGTTATCAATTGTAGTGATTTAATACTAATGAGAGTAAATGGAGACAGATTTGCAAAAATCCGTCTCTCAGGAAGATGTATGTGTGCCTTTAAAAATCTTTTACTTCAGATAGATCATGCTATGGTACCAAGAGGAATAATGATAAATTTTAATATACAGCACCACTCTGACATTTGCGCAGAGCTTTCAGGCCAGTAACCAAAACCTACAACTACAAGAGAATAAATTTATTCAGGAAAAGAAGCAGAGGTAGTGCGTCAGGATCTCTGCCATAGCAGCGATCAAATAAATTAAGATTAAACTTATTTTTTATGATATCATAAAATACTATTATACCCATTACTAAGACTTTTATTCACAAGTAGGGCGATTGCAAGATAAGCACAGTAAGGGTAAGTCATTCTTGTTCTGCAGATGCCGAGGTGACGCTGCTGGTCAGGGTGACGCTGCTGGTCGGGGTGTCCCTGCTGACAACCCGCGGGCAGGGGAAGGGGCAGAAGCCACCAGGCTGCCCCTGTCACATCGTGCACCCAACTCTGCAGAGAGGGACCTGGGAGTCCTGGCAGACAACAAGTTGCCCATGAGGCACCAATGTGCCCTTGCGGCCAAGAAGACCAATGGTCTCCTGGGATGCCTTAAAAACAGCATGGCCAGCAGGTCGAGGGAGGTCATCCTCCCCCTCTACTCTGCCCTAGTGAGGCCACATCTGGAGTACTGGGTCCAGTTCTGGGCTCCTCAGTTCAAGAAGGACAGGGAACTGCCGGAGAGAGTCCAGCGGAGGCTACAAAGATGATCAAGGGACTGGAGCACCTCTCTGATGAGGAAAGGCTGAGAGATCTGGGTCTGTTTAGCCTGGAGAAGAGAAGACCAAGAGGGGATCTCATCAATGCTTATGAAGATCTAAAGGGCGGGTGTCAAGAGGGCCAGGCTCTTTTCAGTGGGGCCCAGTGACAGGACAAGGGGCAACGGGAACAAACTGGAACACAGGAAGTTCCATCTCAACATGAGGAAAAACTTCTTTGCTTTAAGGATGCCAGAGCCCTGGCACAGGCTGCCCAGAGATGTTGTGGTGTCTCCTTCTCCGTGGATATTCCAAACCCGCCTGGACGCGTTCCTGTCCAACCTGCTCGAGGTGACCCTGCTTTGGCAGGGGGTTGGACTAGATGATCTCCAGAGGTCCCTTCCAAACCCTGCCATTCTGTGATTGTGTGAAGCCAAGCTGGGTTCTGGGGAGCAGCCTCTCGCTCACTGGCCGTGTTAGCGATGATGGTGCAAGTCAGAAATCCAAACTGATGATCATCATACAACAGGCATAAATGACCAGCACTTTCTCCAGCCCAACACTTCTCCTTAGACTTGCTCTACTGTATGCAATTACTTTGGGTCTGAAGTGGATGCTACAGCAAGTGCTTCGTTTGACATGGTTTCTCCAGAATCATTAAGGCTGTGTTTCTCATAATGATGATGTGGTGGAAGCGTTAGTGTCTAACTGCAAGTGTTTCTGTGAAGTGACCACATTCGTGTGTCTGAGATTTCTCTTGTTGAATAATGATAAAGCACACAGTCTTAAAAGCATCTTTTCAAATACGAATTAACAACAAACACCGTGCTCTTGCAAAAGGTGCTGAAAGATGGTCAAAGCACTATTTTAAAAGTCATTTTTAAATCTAAATACGGTGCTGTCTGATGGCAGAGCGGTGCGGCAGGCCATCTAGTGAACTGCTGACCCTCACCGCATCGTCTGGACCAGTGACAGTTCCCCAGAGCACCAGCACTTCTCCATGGACATCCTGAGTTTATTCAAACCACTCTGAGCACCAGGCACAATTTAAGACTGCGGTGTAACAAGGCAGCTTTACGTTAAATTGAAATGAAATAATTGAATTGCCTGTCAAACACCAAAACCCGAGATCTGATTCAGACAGCCTAAGAGGACTTCCTCTTTTACAGCCAGAACTGTAAATACTATTATTCACTCATTTACTATTTCATTGAAAGCTAATGCCTGTTCATTATCTGAGGACAGGTTACTATGGTTTTAATTACGAAGTAAAAATATATTTGTTTCTAATCATCCATATAGTATATCAAATTAATACATCAGATAAAGAGGTGTTAAAAATGAGACTTTCAACCAGCTCTGTCTATAGGCTATTGACAGAAAATAGATTTTATTGTATTTTTCATTGCCTGGGAACACTGATTTCAGCTAAGATATTCTGACCCTATACACTGCAGGTCAGACATTAAATATTACGTTTGCCCAATTTTGTAACATTTTATATCAAAGACATGGTCACTGCCAACAACTTCTAAAATAAGATTAAACCAAAATTCTATTCCTTGCACAGATTGCTGTATTAGCATACTGCAAAAATAAGTCGAGTACTGTACTTCAAGCTGAGATAAAAATGCCTCTGGTATAAAATCAAGAAAATGTAAAGTCAAGTCAGCTGTACACGTTGTAACACACTTGCTCTAAAGCCTCTACATCGGAACACAAAACACAAATTAACTGTCATGTTTAAGCAATTATCTCCTATCAAAACGATCAAAAACCTAATTTACACAAGAGATACAGTGGATGCGTTTCCAATTCTCCCTCTAGCTTCCCCAGGACAGTGTAACCGATCTGAACTAATACAGTCACTCATTTTATATAGGTGGGTGGGGGAAAGAGAGGGGTTTTGAAAAAATTATTTTTTTAAGGAAATGGAAGAAGCGTGATCTTGCCTGTAAGGAACAGACTGCAAATACACAAAATATGTCAGTGGATGTTTTACATATTGGATAGTCATTCACATCAATGTCCTGTTTTTTAATATAATTATTTTTTTCTCACGGAAAACCGATAGCACAAATGGATACTACTTGATTTTTCAAACCAGCTTTTCCCAGGGCAAGGAGGGAACCAAGCAGACAGAAAGAATTTTGGAGTCAGGCTCCTGAAACAGAATTTAGCTTTTGTGACCTTGAGCAAGACGTTTGCTCCTGCCTCACAAAGCCTAGCATCCAGAACAGGAGCAACATCGAGCCGACCTTCCTAACCAAAGCATATAAACAAATCAATCGGTGTCATTTAGAAAGGGGGGGGGACTGGACACCACGGTGACACAGACAGAGGGAAAGAACAATCATTCTTTCCCCCCCTTCATTCTTTCTAGACACTCTTATAGGTCTAGAGCAGTGGAAACTTTTACTCACTGTTGTTTTTTAAAGTATAGGGCTGCGTCTTATTGTAAAATTCTAATACTTTACTTTTAAGTGATCTGTTGTAATAAATTAATATACACCCACACACTATGTATGCTTTGTCTCCTGCATGCAATATGCAAATTCCACTGAAATCCATTGCAAATACCAGAACCTAATTTTGAAAAGTGACTGAAAAGGCCCAATATACAAAAGAACAAAGTCTTTTTGTAACTAAAAATGTATCTCCTGGAGATATGAACTATTCCTCTTATATTTTTTTTTTTTTTTTGCTTTCCACATCCCTTTGTACATACAATCTCACAGCCTTCTCTTAACACTGGTATTGAACTTGGGGCTTTTTGGCTAAGGAACGGAATATAATGGATAACTTCTATTCCAAAAGTCAGAAAACAGAACTATTTGTAAATTATTTCTTTTATATTGAATTGAGCACTTAGACATCGTCACATGCCAGGCAGTAAATAATTATTTTTTCTTAATTGCTAAAGAGAGAACAAGCTTTTGCTTTTTGGTTTTTTTTTAAATTGCTTTAAAAGCAAAAATTGCCTTTTTTTAAAAAGAAAAAAATTGCTTTTAAAAGATGGCGCTTTTTTTTTTTTTTTTTTTTTTTTTTTTTTTTTTAAAATCTTGCCCCCAACCCTTTCATTGCTGTGGCTGTCCTCATGAAGCAGTGATTTGTGAATTTGAAGAGCGGGCATCCTGGATCATCTAGAAGAGCCTGATGCAGTATTGTATGAAAATACTGATGGACCAGTACACCATTTTATATACCTTCCGCTCTAGTTTTGGTTAGAAGCTAAAAGTGTGCTCATTGACACAAAGACAATAATAAAATAGATTGCCTTCTCTAGAAATCAAAGGAAAAAACTAAAATCCCCAAACACCATAACAAATTTTACTTATGCCAGTTAGTAAAAAGTTAAGAGACAAAAATCATTCCTCAAACCCATTTTGTTTCCCATACAGAGGTAAAATCTATCGCTAAAACCTGAACGGCAGTCGGTTCTTGTCAGAAAACCTGAATCTGTTTGTTCTAATATCGAGATACACTCGACCCACCTTCCTTGGAGACGCAGAGGTGAGCGGCATACAAATGAGCGGCATGCAGGTACTTCAACTAATGCTTGAGAAACTGGGAGTAAGCATGTATGGTAGAATCAGAGAATCACAGAATGATAGGGGTTGGAAGGGACCCTCTGGAGATCGTCTAGTCCAACCCCTTGCCAAAGCAGGGTCACCCAGAGCAGGCTGGATAGGAACACAACCAGGTGGGTTTGGAATATCCACGGAGAAGGAGACACCACAGCCTCTTTGGGCAGCCTGTTCCAGTGTTCCGTCACCTTCAAAGTAAAGAAGTTCCTCCTCATGTTCAGCTTTTGCCTTGGACAGACAACAGCATTTCTGTCCACAGTCCCGAAGAACCTCCCTTGGCCCATAAAGCTGCTGGAAGAAAGATGTACCTGGAAGGAGGTGGTTCTGGGAAAACAACATTTAAAAGTTCTGAAATGTGAAATAAAAAGTTTCCATAGACTTCTTAAATTCCTTCACACTTCACTGACTAAATACACTGCAAATTAGTTATGACAATCTGTGGTTAACTTTCGCTACATTCTCAAAATACAGAGGTTGAATTTCGGAATTTGATCAATATTCATACCATCTTACATACCAAGTTAATTGGTAAAAATGCTGCGATATATTCCTTGAGACATTTTTGAAGAACAATGTCAGCATTTGCTACCCAGCGCGAATCAATCTCCTGCTTGCGAATATTGATGACTGTTAATGGAAGTATTACATCGTTAGGAGGGCTTCAAAGTGACTTTTACGAACCACGTAAACAGGATAAAAATAGAAGTAAACTTATTATAATGAAACCATGAACGCATAATTTAGATACACGCAGAAAATGCAAAGACCTTTTTCCTTTCAGAAAGAGAACTATTAAAACAACAAAAAGTCACATACCAAAAAGCGGCTTTAACAAAGGACTGACTTTGAATAGTTTTAAAAATCAGGACCATGTAGCTTTGCAGCAGGAAGGTACATATTACAAGCACATACTCTAAAAAGGCCTCTATTTAAAATTTTGCTGCATAATTTTACAAAGGAGATTGAGCAGCCCTCAGACTACATGCAGAATTAAGAATGAATGTTGCACACGCAAAAAGCTAATAAAAATCTGGGCAAAGACAACAGAAGTCACTTGTATGTTTTATATATTCTTTAACTAAGACCTATTGCCTAGTTTATCATCTATAATCCTGACAAAACTCTGGGATTTGCATGCTAACAGCACATTCTCGTCAATCACTGTCACCTCCTAATCCAGAAATCTGCATATGTATTTCTATAATAGGATTAGGATAAATTTTTATGAAACTTCACGCAGGTATAAGCCCAGAGTAGCCCTGAAAGCAGTAACCCTGTGTTCCACCGCGTCTACCCAGGTCTGTGCATCCCTGCTCCTTGTCCTGTCCCAAAGTTTGTGGTTTCCCTGAGTTAAATACTCATTTTTCACCAAGTCGGTTTTAACGCGGGTCCATTCCCTGCCTCCGCACCCACCCCCCGGGACTCCCGTGGAGGCTGCAGTACAGCAGGGACACCTACGGCGCATGAAACCACCCCCTTCATCTCACGACCTGGCTTCATAATCTGAATCCAGCAAACACTACACAGTGAAGTACGAACCCATCCAGACCCAAAAACTATTGCTGATGCAACAGTCACTTTTTGCTGCAGTACTCATCTTCCCCTGACAAGGGCAAATTGAAGGAGACCAGCCAAGCATTGCTCGTTCGTCTCATCTCCTCCTACTGTTTCCTTCCCATACGGCCAACCTCAACCATTTACCAGTGACGATTTGGCTACAGAATTCAGATTCCCACATATAAATGATGATGTTTTGGAGAATTTTGGCTCTTGGTAGCTAAATCTCTACTGCTTATTTCCCATTCTCCTCTTTACAACCAAAGCTAGGCGTCACCACCAAAGCCATTTTGCCTTTACACATACCAGGTAGAAAACACCGTATTATCATACTGGTCTGAAGCCTGGGTCTTACAAAGAATGCTAAATAAAGATTTAGTCAAAGGTAGGGAAGCTGAACAAGACGGTAATTGTTGGCAACGGTATACATACATATTCACCACCCAACTCAGTGGTGAGAAGCAGAGGATGGAGGAAATAAAAAATAAATTAATTACTGAAAAATGTACACCTTGGGAATAGGAACAACTTGGGACAATGGAAAACAAGCTCACTAAAGCTGCCAGCAACTATCCAAATATATTTTCCTCTTTTCACGTTGCAAAAGGTGAGACAATACCATAGTTTTCTACCTGCTAGAAGGCCACTAGCAGTCTGCTTTAAGAGAAGGGAGCTTAAGTTTTAAGGGACTCAGTGGATCTATCTCTGATTGATATAAAACTGAACTTCCTAACACTAATGTCCATTCGGGTCTTATCACGTATGTAAATTCATAAAGGGAATTTAAGGGACAGTTTTAAACAGACTCCGTATTTCAAACAGAAATCAGATATATACATTATGGAGCACCCTCTGCCTGAAAGGCAAGAGTCTTCCTATCTAGAAAAAATATCTCAAGTTATGTTTTATGCTGTCCAGTCACTGTAATTATTGCAATGACTTCCCTTCCCCTTTTACTAGGGGGAAAAAAAAAAAATAAATAATCCATGATCTTATTGGGTTCTTTAAGGAGAAAAGACATCCTGGTGCCATCTGATTGTTTTAGCCTGATTTTTCCAGGAAACTAACGTTATTATGAGAAGACTAAACACAAAATCATAACATTTGAACCATGTTGTCCAAGTTCTATCAAATTTGGCAAAATGCTAGATGTCTCAGATACGTGTCTTACAGAAGTCAGAGACTTTACAGAAAAACAAGACCCAACGCAGTGACTCTTGAGGGAGAAGCGCTCATAGCTTTGTCCCTTTTTCCCTGCAGAGATGGCAATCTATTAGCTCATCAGAATTCAGGTACTACCTGTCGAAACCACAAGGATGCCATTCCTAATCCGGCCAAAAACCATTGTGACAGGCTGACTGGAATGGCAGGCATTGGGGACATGGCAGGGAGCTGGGCATCTGACACCGTAAACGAAAATACACAGGGAATGAACCTAGAAGAAATCCAGTTTTTAGGTCTACCACTCATGGAACAACCTGATTCATGTTTATGGAGTATTCTCAAGCTACAGTATTTAAGAAAAAAAGCAAACAACACAGCAAAACAACGCTTAAACAGCCAATACGTATAAAACACACTCATGGATAATTTGAGTAAGTCAATACCAATTAAATAAAAGGGATGAAAACCACTGCAATCATTATTGTGACTGGATAGCCTTAACTATCTTGGTAGCATGCAATATAACAACGTAGATTTGTGCTGAGGTGCCTAAACAAAAGACAGAGCATATCTCTTTTCGTCAAAATGCCCAAGTAATATGATAAACATTGAAACAGAACAGTGGAAAAAGCCTCCCACCGTTTATTCTTCATACAAATAGATGTTATTTGTATATGTAGGCTGTCAGGCACACACGCACCCTTTTTAAAGGCCTGGTTTTCCAAGTAGATTTTATCCCCCCTCCCAAGAAGTAAATATAATTGAAAGAAGCAAAAACTCCAATAAAATAAGAAACAGAATAACTGATACCCCCCAAAATCCAGAGCAGATACAAATTATTGTTGACTCGCATTGTAAATTGCCCGTCCACTACAAGCTTTCAGAGTAATCTAACAAGGGAAAAAAAAATGTTTTTCAATCACTGCCATCCATCATCTTGGTAAACAAGTAAAACGTATACTCTGCCATCTGCTAGCTATTAGTCTGTGTAATCATAAAATATCATGTAATGTAATCATAAAAAACCACTATTATTACCTACTCTTTCAATTTATAAGCAAATATTTCTATCTGTCAAATGATTTCATGCTAGCATGGGGCTTGAACCTTCTGCGCTGCTTACCATCAATCTAGTCGTCAATCTAAGATAAGTCTGTCTCCTGGTTGCTCCTCCTACGTTGGGAAAAGGCTCAGCGTGGCAGTATTCTATCTGATCCCAGCAGAAACCACACGAAGAGAAGGGGCAGTAAATGATCCAGGACCTCAAGGACGTCAATGGTTCAACAGCAAGGGCTATGAGACAGTCACCGCTCTTGTTGAGACAGATGGAGATGCCACTAAGAAAGGAGAGAATTCTCATTTCTGAGGTTGTTTATTTTCTGGGCCATATTCTATTTAGTTTTGATACTTGCCGTTAAACATACTTGTATGAGAAAGAGCCCTAGAAAAGTTACAATTTTCTCAGATCTGTAATTTTTTAATTTTTAAAATTTAAATTAAATTTTATTTATTTAATTTAAAAATTAAAAATAAATTTTAACTTTTTAATTAAAGATGAGAATTAAAAAAATCTCATCTTTAAAGGTAGAGTATAAACAACTTTATTCTAAAATGTTTAAGTCAGAGGAATAACTTTTTTTAAAAAAAAAAAAAAAAAAATTTAAAACCAAAACTATCCATTAGGTAGCAAACACGTTAATGAGCAACTCTGAGGAGGGAAACTGGTAACATTTTTCTAGTGATACGTATTACTAAAATATTTTTAAACATCTTAAACAACATGATCTTATTCCTAGTCATTTCTCAATAAACTGAAACGTGAAGGTCACATAAAATGGCATTTGCTGTTTCCACCAGCTCACAGAACTTGCCAGAATTATTACACCACCAGACCAAGCGCAACCGAGGGTCCAGTTCTAGAGCTCGGACACCTATGCCATATTTTTGGACACCTTGTTACATGTTTTTAGTTTACAGCAGAAAAATCAGGGAAGACTCTGCTTAAGTAGAGCCTTTACCCCCCCCACCCCAGCTGAATACCCAAGGCAAAGGTAATGGTGTGAGACCAAGCCACCATTTCAGGCACAGGTGAGCCCCTTGGTGATACACACAGGTCATTCTCCACTGGCTTCAGGGCTAGAATCTCCTCCTGCAGTGATGGAATGAGGTTGAACAGCACACCAAGGCAACACCTGGGGTTTTGGTGGCCTGCCAGGTGCCACTGTGAATTGAAACGATAACTTGTTGTTTAAGATCTAACAGATCCCCTGGGCAACAGATCCAGATGGACTCAAACTCTGCATGAACACATCTCTCAAGCTACAGAAGTCCCTTTTCTTTCTTCAGCTCGGCCATTTCAGCACCAACGCAGTTATAACCTATCAGAACCTTCCATTTTCTTCCATGTCTTGGCCAGTAACATTCTGACATACCCCAAGAACGTTATTACTATACCCTGAAAGCGTGGTCCAGGGCCCCAAAGCAACTAATACTGTAAAAACACAGCCAAAGGGAGATTCTGCTCTAGGAACATGAGCATGGGGTCCATGCTACTGAAAACCAACCCCCATGACACTGCGTTGCTTTTTCAGGTGAACACCTGAATCCCTGCGACAATCTGGATTTTATTTGAGGAATAGCCACTCAATCTGGCAGATGGTGCTGCCAGGCCCGTTTGGGAAGCTTTTAAGGAACAAAAGTCATTCAAACTCCTGAAATAAGGAGCAAACTCACCCAGCTCTCTCAAACACACCTATCTCCTGAACCTCACGTAATGATCTTCTCCAGCTGTTTGTTAAATAGTTCTACAGTTCATAAGGCAGACGCTGTTGCAATGACGAAGAATGAAGAGTTCCAAAACTGCACTTAAAACACACGCTATCCACACTGCAAAATTACGCTCTTAGAAATTATGGAATGAAGACATAGGATAGATTGGAAATCTCACTTGCTAAAACTAAATACATAAAATGAAAAATATTATGATGCAATCTTTCTTTCTAGAATCACAGATTTACTACAGAGTCCATGACTCTTTTCCTGTACATACATCCTACGGTATCAGAAGTAAGATCGCATCTGCAAGCATCAATCCCTCATTTTCTTGACCTCCTAAACTTTGTGCATCTACTGTACTTGACTTCAAAATGAAATTTATTTTATATATGTATGTGTGTATATATCTCGCACTTAAGAAATTTAGTGATTACCGCTGTCATAAAAGCAGGTACATGAATAGCAGAAATGAGATAGCGATATTAAATTGGTTTCCAGTCTGGAAGAGGTTTTGTTTCCAAGGATGCACCCTTTAAGTCTAGCCAACTTGATGATTAATGCCACTATCTTTACATCATTGATAGCAAAAAAAAATTAAAGGAAGCCTCCAAAACTAAAAGGCACTTCCTTTTTCATGAATAAATTCTGTAATTAGTCCATATAGAATATGACATGAACAAAGGAATGAAGCGCTCCACAGAAGCTTACTAGAACTTCAACATACAGTTGTGCAATATTTTTCAGTTGGACACAAGCACAAGGAGAGAAAACAGTCAGAAAAAAAAAAAATTCTGAACTACTTTCTCAATTTCTCTCCATGAGATTTTAAAACCGAGATCCTTTTCCTAAACATTGCAGCAACATGCATCCTGCACCCTTGAAATAATGCATGAGGAGGAGGGAATGCCCCACGAGAGACATACGATGGAGATGATTTATGTCAACCCAAAGTAACATTAGAAAATCGGTGCAAGAATTAAAGAACATTCCATTTAGTTTTTAGGTTTCTTTACATTAAGAAATAGGGTTGAAAATTCTGTTCAACCAGAAAAGTTTCATATATTAACCACGTGGTTAACTTGCAGAAAAATCACAAGACAGTTTGCTATCACCAATTCTACACTCTACAGAAAAAGATTTCATGTAGTTCTTCACAATATCTCTCTTTTAGTCTATCTAGGTATTTCTTTTCAGAATTCATAACATCTGACTGGTTCAGAATGTCTAACGCTGGCTCCACAGGATCTAACCAAAAAGTTTGATACGGTTCGTAGCCTTTACTGACGCTTGTAAAGAGAATGCAGAAAAACATTTGCTTGACAATTTTCCCTCTGTACTAATAGCCCAACTCCGTCGACGGTTGACACGGTAGAACTGTCAGCACTCTAAAAATGTTTACTAGGCTAACAAGGCAGCAGAGGTGAGCACTGCTCCATCACCCAATGCTATTAATTCAACCTGGAGGACTGAGCCCCGCCATACGACTACTACACCTGCCAAACTGGCCAAAGAGAGTTAGGGGTGCAAGTTTAAGCAAGACGATGCCCAGTTCCGCGCTGAGTCAGAATGGTACGGATGGGTGAGGTGATTCAACATAAAATCTGCTAATAGAAAATGAATCAAGAAAAAAGTTTAGAACAAAACAAACCAGAGGAGTGAAGTAACACCGAGCCAGAACTTGCAGTGTATGGGCATTTTGATCTGGGACTGGAGTACTGGATGCCCCAGTGACCTGGTTTGAGTGACACGGGATTCAACTTTACTTTGCAGTAAGGTCTCTTCTAATGCTTAGGAAAACTGCACTTTTAGAAGACTCTGGTGTCTGAATTGGTGAAAATATTTACATTATAGCCAGCTATGGGATGCGGGATTCAAGATCTCAGTGTTTTCGAGCCTTGCCAGGTGCAGGCATGAGGAGGAGAGACACCTGGGCACTTGACCCAAGCTGCCAACAGGATTATTTCATACCATGAACGTCACATTCAATATAAATGAGAAAGGTTGCTGAGGAGTTCTCTCTCTCTCTCTCTCTCTCCCTCCCTTGATGGCTGCCATCCTGAGAACTCCTCACCCCGGTGCCGGAGCCCTGAGCCCTTCCCGTCCTCCCGCAGCGCTCGCAGGGTCCCACATTGGCTGTCCCTGCGGGGAGTGCGTGGCTTCTGCTGATGGAATGGGCTGGGTATGATCCATGTATGTTTTGTATTGGTATCGGGATCAATACTGGTTCTTTAGTATTATTGTTAATTATCTCGTCTTATTCTATTAAATCTGTTTCTATTTCATCCCTTGGGTTTCCTTGTCTTTTCCTGATTCCCCTTCCTGGGCGGGAAGGGGTCATTGGGTGAGAAAATAATTGTCTAAATGACAATAAATTGTTGTGGGCTCCTCAAACCATAACATCCAGGGACCGGTTTGTTGCCCTGTTAAAGCAGGGCGTATTTTGAAGGCCAGGAAACAGAGGTACCCAAGCAAGAAGAAGGGAAGCGGAGCACTGGGTGTGGGGCTGGACCCGGGGGGGAAGCCCCAGCACCAAAAAAGCCACCAGCCCCACAGCAGAAAAGGAGGCAGCAAGAAGATGGGCTAAAGGTAGCAAAAACTCCACCTTCTCCCACACTGCCCAGTGAATCTCCAATAAATGTATGTCTTTTTATGCACAAAACATAACTTAATTGCCACTTGGCAAAGTGTATTTGCAATAAATATCAAAGTGCTATTTTCTAACAAAGAAAAGGCAGCATAACCGTAAAGGAAATTATAGCTATTAATTCCCCACCCAAATTTTCTGATGTTATCCATTATATATCGTTGTAATTCTATTATGGCTATGAGTTCATGACAGTCAGATATTGTTAGAGCAGCCCACTACTTTTAAATGACAGCTCTCTCACTTGAGATATCAATTAGGGGTGGAAAAAGTTAATAATCCAAGTAGAGTTCAATTCCTTGCTATTGCAGTCAACATTTTAACTCTCCATAACAAATGGCCAGACAAGATTTTAACTCTATAATAAATGACTGTGCCGCATTTTAACGACCCATAACAAATGACTCTGCAACACAACAATAAAGTATCTTCCCTAGTTTTAGATGAGTAAATAAGGAAGACGAATATGAAAAAGAAGAGACTCGGACGCAAGATCAGCACACCTATTCATATTTTTAGGAAACATCTGATTGTGAGACTGAAATTGTGCATAAACTGAGGGTTTGCTTGCATTTCCAATGCATACCTTTTAAGATACAAATAATACTATATTATCAGGAAAAAAAGCTGGTGTTCAGCACTTCAGATTCAACGATGTATTTAGTAGAAGCTTAGGTAATGATGTACTTTGACTAACTAGAGGAAAAAGCTTTTCATATAGCTAGAGGTTAAAATCTTCAACTGGTTTTGGTAATACATAGTCCACCTCCTGTACTCACACAGCTGGTTGAAAGCCTTCATGTGCCGGATTTGTCTTAACACTATGTATTCCTAAGTCAAGGACTATCATCTTCATCTGTGCAATACGCAGTGCGGTAGAGCTCCTTCCCACAAGGGTCTATTGGCCTTGTGGGATATGCTAAACAGACATGCTAAATAGAAATGCCGAAGCATTAAGGTCAAGTACGTCAGCCGAGGTCACTGGGGACCATAACAGTGGCATTAGACAACAGATCCACCAGGACACTAAGTCAGCGCAACAAGTTCCCTAGCAATCTTCAAAAAGTATTTTGCTAACATTTTTAGTATTTGTTGTACAATATTCAGTCTTAAAGAACAGATATATACTCCTTTACATGACAAAAAAATAAAAATCAATAGGAGACTAGCAGCTGGATTATTAAAAACACTTAGGGCCCCTTCAGGTATTAGAAAGGTGTCTCTAGGGATCCTCAAAAGTCCAAATGCTTAATTCCTACCTAATTCCATACATACAAATAGGGTCTTAACCCTTGTCTCTTGACAAGAGATTCTTACTGGAACTCAGAATAGGGGCTGTGCTCCCATTTTCCAAGACAGGGTCCACGCTTGGCAATTCACTTCAAGGGCTTTGATTTCAAGTGGCTTTTAACGGGATCAGAGACTGACATAAAAATATAAGCGCACCAGGTGCACAGCTGTTATTTGCTTTGTCCCTTGCAATGATGGTCCAGTGACCTACCAAGTTAACCTTAGGTGAGGAGAAGTGCTGTAATATTCCACTAAATCAGAACGCATTCCAACTTCTATGTTTGTATTCTAGAGAAAGATCACCTTTCCAAGCAGACTTGAAGAATTTCTGATTCTAGTATGAAAAGGTATTAAGGGATCTTAAAAAAAAAAAATCTCTAGAAAAATACACCAAAATTTTCTCTCAAAAGCTGTAAAATTCGTCATAGTAAAGACAACAGCTTAGTTTTATTTGCAGTATGACATTTCTGTATGTCAGAATATTTCTTAAAATAATTTTTTATAACAGTTTCTCAGTCAAGTGGTGAAAACTTCCAGAACGTGGTACATGGATGGGTTTTTCTGGCACGCATTCGGAATGACCAGCATAATTCATAATTGCCAGGCTCTTTTCAGTGGTGCCCGGCAACAGGACAAGAGGTAATGGGTACAAACTTGAGTGTAGGAAGTTCCACCTAAACACGAGGAGGAACTTCTTTACTTTGATGGCGGCAGAGCCCTGGCACAGGCTGCCCAGAGAGGTGGTGGAGTCTCCATCCATTCCAAGAGACATTCCAAACCCGCCTGGACGCGTTCCTGTGCAACCTGCTCTGGGTGACCCTGCTCTGGCAGGGGGTTGGACTGGATGATCTCCAGAGGTCCCTTCCAACCCTGTGATTCTGTAATTCACCAGTAGCGAGTTCCCTGAACTCAGGGAACACAAGTGCCCCATCTGTATCGAACAAACCGGTTTTGCTTTAAAAGAAAATATGTTCCCAGAATACGTACCCAATGATATATTTTGGAAAAGACGTACAAGACAGACTACATAAACACCTCCTCTCTCAGTAGGTTCATTGTAATTCACAAAGACGGCACCTTCGACTTTCAAAGACACTTGCTATGAGGTATCGGGTAAACGAACTTCTCATTCCTGGAAATATCATTTACAACAGTGACAGCTTCAGCTCCTTGCACTTCACCAACACCGCAGTTGGGTCCCTTTCTTCAGAGAGTAGGGTCCATATTGAACAGGAAAAAAAACCAAACAATTTCCACAGACATAAAAAGTGATAAAACCGTATGGAAATCTTTATCTTCAACCATCTATTTAATTTTTTATAAGCCCTTGATTAGCTAGAGGGTTACACAAGAAAAACCCTACACCCTCCCCCTTTTGTTTGCTCTCCGAGAACATACGTAACCGTAGTTTCATGTTTTAATCAGGTCATCTACTACTTTCAGATCCTTTATTCTCTTGGGAATATTACCATTCTCAAGCTATGCAACTCAATGCACACACCACACCACTATTTTTTCCAAAGCTGAATTTTTTTTTTCCAGCAATACCAATGTTTTCCAGCTGAAAATAACGGTACTCTCTACAGAGATACATGCGAGCTCCGCATCTCAGCATCAGCACCGAATGAGGATTCCTATTACACATTTGAGAAGCAGAAAATAAAATTATGTAAACAACGTTATAAGGTAAGAGAACTAAACACTTCAGGAGTTACAAAACACTCCATGGTGGCTCGAAAATATCAAAACAGACGCCAACGGGTAAAATCCTAACACTGATTTAAAAGCGATGAAGGTCTATTAACGGAGCATTCTTAGAAGGCATCAGTTAAAAGCTCTAGATCAAAACAAACAGGTTTGGTATGTTAAATTAACCTGCATCTTACCCAGAAGTTAAAAAATGGGACACCCAAATCAGAATCAGGATCTGAAAATCCGCAAAATATACTGCAAACTCCTTCCTGCAGCTTCCTAATGGGGATGGCTGAGCACTGGACCTGCCTGCCAAGAGAGGCTGTGAAATCTCCATCCTTGGGGATTTTCTGAGCTTGACTTAACAAGACCCCGAGCCACCGGACTCCCCTTTGAAGGCTTCCCTGCTTTCAGCAAGAGGCGGGACTAGATGACCTGAAGAATACCCTTACAACTGAAATTATTCCCCGATTTACCTTACCGTACACCGGAAAAGCCCTTAATGAGAGCTGTTAGAACTGCAAAATACACATTCAGAATCTGAATGAGTTTCCCTAACAAAAAAAATAAATATATATATAAAAGGTAATTTCTGGTCCAAAAAAATCAGTTGGAATGTCTTCAAGTAAACTAATGGAGATGTGCTGTTTTGACAGAGTTAGTGAAAAAAGGACTGCAGGTCCCAGGAGCTTAAGGCTCTGTTTGAAGAGGCTTTGGCACGGTCCCTCTCCTTGGCCACCCTGGCAAACGTCCTCATCCTTCCATAAATTAGGCATCACGGTGGAGATGGTTAAGCCTCTTGGTGAGAGCCTGACCTCATGAAATCCTCTTCACCAT
The DNA here is from genome assembly GCA_013398915.1 of Dromas ardeola. Lineage (NCBI taxonomy): Eukaryota > Metazoa > Chordata > Aves > Charadriiformes > Dromadidae > Dromas > Dromas ardeola. The sequence goes on from VYZM01009863.1 coordinate 461,833, forward strand.
GTGTGCAGCCCTTCACGGGGCTCTACAACTTGAAGTTATTCTAGATGAACAGGTCGTACCTCCAGGAAAATGAGTGAAAACGATGGCACCGAAACACACAGCGATTCCAAAATTTGGTCTTTAACTTCAGCTAATGTTAAAACAAACGCTTGCACATGCAAACAAAACAGCGTAAAGGTGCATTTATTTCCCTGTCTCAGTTTCCTCACCAGCAAAAGCAAACTACTCAAGCCAAAAATATTCTGCATATCCAAACTCCTCTTAACGTAGCTTTTTCTTTCCGTCAGGGAGTTTCTCGCCTCCCTTGAAACCAGATTGCACAGATTCCTCCTTTCCCCAGGGTATTTCCCCAGTCCTTGGGGAAATACTCCCCCCATTACCACTTTCAGCTCCCTTTGTATGATGATCCGTCAATCAGACTCATAAATGTCTTCAAAACCACCTAAGGCGTGATTAACCGCGTCCCAATTCAAATATGAAAAATCAGTTTGTCTACCCAGTAGCTATTCTTTTTCCAAGGATGCTCCCTTTAACAATAAAGTCAAATATCAATATCGTTATTAGGCCTATGCCAGGTGAAAGTTTTGCACATCACCACCTGCGGGTTCGGTTTCCCGTGGCATTTTCAGCCCAATATTTGTACATCTTCCACAGCCCAGTATCAAACAGAATCAACACGCAGAAGACACCAGATTACCTGACACATCACAGCACCCTTTCAGCCACCCACCGACGAGAATCCCACGCACGTCAGAGCCTAATGAAGTTAAGGAAGTTTCCTAACAATTTAAATCAATCCTGGTCACTACTTCTGCCGTCCTCCCCTGCTGCCCTGTCCAGAGTCCCTCCTTTGCATTGACATTTTGATGATTGCAAGGTGCACTGTTTCAGAAAGCAGTCACAACGCTGTAGGAAATAAGAAAAGCTTAAGGTTAATATTTGCTTTAAGCAGCTTTCTGAACCAGCCTTGCATAGTTTTATATCAGCAACCAGCAATGACACCACCAAACAACGCGGCCCTGCCTTACTGTTGCTTAAACAGCAACAGGACACCAACCTCACAAATGTGAGTTATCATTAAAAAGAAAAAAAAAAACCACAAAAAAGGCAAATATTTCTTGCTATTTTCAATAGTCTTAGAAGTACTCAACACACCTACATCGGCACCCCCTTCCTGAAACACAAAAATCATCGGATATACTGTGCCTTCCTGATTTTAAGTTTTTCCATAAGCATTTGTTTGCTGCCTAAATGCCAATTTTTTTTGGCTGAATTTCAAGGCAGCTGCTGTTTCCAAGTTGAAAGGGAATTTTTTTTAACCCCTTGGTTTACACCGGCAATTGGAGGTCAGGAAAAAATAAAATGTAAGTTTATTTTATCTATTACACAGAGCTGAACTGAATGATTACCTATGGTCTAAGACATAAGAGTAGAATTTTTCCTGAAACCTCTAATAATTCTACTGAGGCTTATTTTTATAATATTTTCAAATAATTATTTTTTTAAAGTAACTGAAAAGGGTCAATGTCAATCCCATTATTTCAAATAGTCTTTACACAACTTAAGAACATAAGGCATTCAGTGTTGCCCGCAAATTTAATTAGTCTCCAAATCAGAGTATCCAAATTACAGAAGCACCATAAACCCCACTGTGCTGCTAACAGCATGCGAAATGATGAAGTTTGTTATGCATTTTAGGAAAAGTTGATTCTCATCTACTTTATATTGTACTGTAGTCTGATTCCCCCTCCCCTGCCCACAACTTAGTTTGCACAGAAGTTCTTCTTAACAATGGCACAACTGTGAAATCCCAATTAAACTAAGCAAATCCGCATGTGATATTTTAGCACATTCAAGAGATTGAAATATTTCTTTAAAATACTCTGCGGCATCATATGGTATTTCATCCAAAGTTTCATCATCTGTACAAAATAGCCTGCAGTGATTTGTTACGTGATATTCTGAAATACCCTTGCAGGACTCAGGACTAAAAGGTGTCTCTAAATAGTACTTATTAGGATCTCAGGAATTCTTTAGAAAGCTTAGTAGAAGATCCACGTATAAGGCTGTCAGGTTCCGGCCAAATCAGCTTTATTGGAGGGGGAAATGGTCAGACAACAAAATGGTAAAGATGAATACACGCAAAATTAATTGTATTGTTTCTCTTTAGGTACCTGTAGCTCTTAGAATACGTTAAGGAGATGGGTGTCTCCTAGAGACATTAATGTGCTAGGGATTATTTGCAAATAATTATTTGCAAGAAGTGTAACAGACATTCCTCTTAATGAAATTAAGTAAACTTGTAAATAGTTTATTTGCAAATTTTACTTAATTTCATTAAGAGGAATGTCTGTTACACTTCCCACCACCACAACCATTTCCTTAATTAAGAAGTGCAGTCAATGACTTGTATTTGCTTTAGCATTCAATGTACATCTGACACATGGGTTCAACTGCCTTTATTTTAAAAAAAAAAAAAAAAATTAACCTAACAGAAGCTCAATGTGAAATACCAACAGCAACGGATTCAGTAACAATCTTCATTAAAAAAAGTACTTTTTATGTCCTTATCCACAGCAGAGGGAGTCGTTTCTGCTCCACCCCATTCACTCAGCCTTTCTCTTGCTGCCTTTGGAAACGGAAGCCTGAAATTCCTTGCAGGATTTGTTGGGAGTGGAAAGTGTTCTGCATTGCTAGCACCAGGCATCCCCGCGTGTTGCTGCACGCCACCTCCAAAATGTGCCTCCTGCCTTAAGTACAAACAGAAAGTGCCTGGCACCATGAAAAAAAGAATAAAATTAATTCTGAATTTTAGAAATCTTCCAAAATACCGCTGAATGAAAACCACTCCTTGCTGACAGTGCAGTCAATGGGACCCTGACGTTTGGACTCGATGATCTTAGAGGTCCCTTCCAACCTAGAAAAATCTATGATTCTATGCTGTAATATTACACAAGTTAAAAGGCCTACATTTTTTTTTTTTTTTCCCAAATTGGAAATAATGCTCTCTGTCATCTTGTTAAGTCAATTTAATGCTGAGAGTTTTACAGTCTCACAAGAGCGATATGAACTAGTATGCATTTCTTCGAGGTAACAGTGATACCAGCTTCTCCACGAAAAAAATAATTCTGCAGCCATATATAAAACTAATTTTGGATACTTGCATTAATACTACAAACAAGATAGAGATGAAAATGAGAAGAAAAGTGAATACTAGTGAATATTTCCAGTTAGAATGTAGTTTACAGAGAAGCCATCTAAGCACTGGCTATGCAAGTGTCAAATACAGAGCCTTACAAATAAACTGGTGTGGTTCATAAACGGAAAAATGCTATTTAAAGACAACACAGGGTCCTAGAATATTAGATGTAAATACATATAATAAGTAAAAAACCTCCAAGTTCATAAATTTTACCAAAGGAACCTGAGGTAAACCAAGGAAGGCCAGAACGTCGTTTCAGGTATTTGGAATATTTTGTTCAAGCTTTCCAGCATTCCATAAATTAAAACAAAACACACATTCCCTCTCTATCAGTATGCTGTATTTGCGTTGGCATGTGCTTATTCTGAAAGTAACCTAACCATGCACATGACAACCTATGTATGTGTAGTTACATTTTCCAGTGGTACAAACCCTTTGTGGTTACCAAGCAAGCAATGAATTTTATTACTATGGTGATAAAGCTCATGTATGAACCTTACAAAAGGTGGCTGACCCCTTTTTTCCCCTCAAAGGGGAGGTCCACTGTTACAATAACGATGACTGGCAAAATAATCATGCCATCAAAAGCCTTAACTGATTCAAGCTGGAACTCAAGATCTGTCAGTAAAGCTGCTCACAAAGGTTACTGAAAATGCTTATGATCCTGGCAAAAATGGCATTAGATGATAGCTTTTCAGGTAGCTAATACCATTTCAGAGAAAGTTAAATGAAGTTAGGAAAAAAAAGAAGAGTGAGAACAATTATTCACCTGTCCCATACATACTGAAATTTGAACTTTTTATGTAAAAGTATACATTTGTATAGTAGCATTAAAAATTGATAAATCTTTAGAGACGTACATCTGGAGAAGAATCTAGCAAGCAGTATAAATACCAACAACTTGTTTTTAAATGGACTGCACATTTAAGCCTTAAAACGTAATTTAAACCAGCAAAAAGTACCGTGCATTGGTGGTTCTGTGATAGAATTTATTATACTGGCAAATTCTACCACGCACAGTGTTTTTGTGTACTCGGAATAGTATTTCCAAGGAACACTCACACACACATTTAAGTTCCACCCACTGCATCTGAACACTCATGGATTAAGGAAACACTTGCAATAGTCTTACAAACAAATAAGAAACCCACTCAGCAGTTACAATGAAACATAAAATATCCCCCCTAATTTACAAGTATAAAAAGACTCAGTTATAAGCGAGAGCACCACATACAACTAAGCAGAATGCTAAAAAGCTACTTTATATGTATTATTAACAGCAATATTCAGCTATTTAGCATTAAAGAATAACAACACTAAACCCTCCCTTGGAGGCGATTATTTTCATTGTTGATAGGTCAGTAACTGAGATTTCAGGAGTTAACCTCTGACTAAGAAACATCAAGTCTTTTTTAGGTCATGAGGTCCTACATGAGATCTCTCAGAAGATGAGCATAAAAGTCCTAAAATAACAAGCACACACACAGGTTTCTCTTAATTTGCCCTGTTGGATTCCTATAATAAGTGCTTAACAACTCCATCCCCAGAGCAACTCCGCAGTCATCAACGAGACCATTTACCACATGATTTAGCAAACATATTTCCAAGATTTTCACTTACATGTGCTACACGGAATTGGAATAGGAATTAATGTAAGGCAATTTACAGGCAATATTCTTCTTGCCTTCACAGTTCTTTTCATATCAGATCCAAGAGGAGAAAGAAACTGAATTTCCAGGAGGCACACAGAAGTTGTAATGCTATGGGACCACTTGCCTCCACTCCCATTTACTGCCTTATGGGCCGTCAATCAAGGATTGTGCCCTTTCTGTCTTCCAGCCCAGGATTTGGGTTTGAAGGAAGACAATGAAATAAAAAAAAAAATAGTCAAAATGTAGTAGTATTCACATAAACCAGTGATGGAATTCACACCGCTCGTAACATTTACAATGTATACAGCCACCTTCCACAAAATCATAGAATTGCCTAGGTTGGAAGAGACCTTTCAGATCATCAAGTTCAACCATTAACCCAGCACTGCCAAGCTACCACTAAAACTGTGTCCCTCAGCACCACGTCTACACGTCTTTTAAATACCTCCAGGGATGGTGACTCCACCACTTCCCTGGGCAGCCTGTGCCAATGCTTGACAACCCTTTCAGTGGAAAAAATTTTCCTAATATCCAGTCTAAACCTCCCCTGGGGAAACTTGTCCTATCGCCTGTTCCATGGGCGAAGAGCCCGACCCCCCCCCGACTACCCCCTCCTTTCAGGGAGTTGCAGAGAGCGAGAAGGTCTCCCCTCAGCCCCCTCTTCTCCAGGCTGAACACCCCCAGCTCCCTCAGCCGCTCCTCACCAGACTTGTGCTCCAGAGCCCTCACCAGCTCCGTTGCCCTTCTCTGGACACGCTCCAGCCCCTCAGTGTCTGTCTTGTGGTGAGGGGCCCAAAACTGGACACAGTATTTGAGGTGGGACCTCACCAGTGCCCAGTACAGGGGGACCATCACTGCCCCACTCCTGCTGGCCACACTATGACATTCATAACATTCACAACGAAGTATACAGCACTGAGCAGTTTACAGATCTCGTGACAAAGTTCAGCTCAGCCTTGGAGTTGTGTTTTTTTAACCCCCCCTCAGCTGTAAGGCAATGGGATCTACTCTAATCTTACATATTTTATTGGTAGTAGTTATTGGTATCTGCTCACCATCCTGTATTTATTTAGTTTATCCCTCCTTCCCATCAGCAGTTATTTAAATATACCCTATTAAATATGTCCACACAGAACAGTCCACTTCTCCAAATAAAGTGTTTTCTGAAGAGCAAAATCTTCTCTTTTAGCAGACTGAGTGTCAATTCATTTTTTTAAGATTATTTGATTCTAAGCTTATACAAAAGCACTGATGGCAAAGTTCAAAAAAGCTTATAGTCTCTTCCACCACCTCATGAAAACAAACAAACAAAAATTCAATGGTGTCGGAGGTCACCATGCAAAACCTAACGGGATATAACCTTCTGTGTAGGTAATGAACTGCTGATGGTTACTCTCCAAGTGGAGTTCTCCAGGCAGTGCCCAACCCACCCGCAGTGTTTTTTGCTGCAGGGGAAGGATGTTTTTTTATGGTTATTTCCCATGAGAAGTCACCAAAAGTCTTTAAAAATCCACACTGATCAAAAGGATCCAAATTGGGAGGAAGTTAGGTTGGACTGGTGTCATCTCCCTCCCCCCCAAAAAAAAACCCCACCTAAACCTTCAACCCTAATTTGTATTTTAGGGATACTCATATCATCATTTTGACATGGATGTTTCTAGAAACAGAATAAACTGACTTGTCTGTGGTAATTTTTAGTCTTCTGGTACCTCATCTTCCACCCAGTTCTCAAAGACCACTCATTACAGCTCTGAAATATTCATGAATGCTGGGGGGGGAAAAACCCCACAACCAAAACCCAGAAAAAAAAAAAAAAACAACCAACTAGGGTTTCTCTTTTCACCTCTTAAAAAAAAACAAAAACAAACAAAAAACCAAACCACACACAAAGAAGAAGGGGAAAAAAAAAGGAAAAAAAGGAAGAGAGCAGGAGGGAGGAAGTTACAGCTTAACGTCAATTAACTTCAGTTTCCAGAGAAATATAGAAGTAAATAGTGCAGGATGGATAAATGACTGAGCTGCCATCTGCTTCTGTTCTCAGCAGCTCTACGGAAACACGGCTACCTCAGTGAAGTGGTTGCCAAATACTGGAGTAAAGAGGGCAGTTCGTAACCTGAGGGGAGCGAGGCAATGAAGCAAAGCTTTGATATGCGCTTGTCTGTAGGAGTTACCTACATCCATCACCTTCCTAATCCCAAGCTAGAGAACCTCTTCAGCTAACATAAACACCAGGCGTGTTCTGGATCTGCATCTCCCTGTTTGATGCTCCCACCCCTGCTGGCACGCAGAACTAGTCAAACAGAATATTTATTTGTCCAGAGATGTTCCTACTACCTCGGCAAAATAACATCAACCAGCATGGGGAAACTTTTAAACCTTTGGTCTGTTTTCAATCCCCTTAAAATGCAACTGATCAGATTACAAACGGACTTTATAACAGGTTAATTAGAGACCAGAGAAGTGTGAGCTCTATCTTTGTTTTTTTTGCAAAAGGATTTTTCATCAGATTCTGTGATAGACATTACTAGCTAATTTACCATCCAGAGATGTCATTGCAAAAAGTTATTATTCCAGGTACAAATGCCACCCAACTGGCCACCGTCTTAATGACTAATGGAGAAGAAATCTAAAAATATTTCATTCACACATCAGTTTCTTGCCAACCGCAATTGCCCAAGGAGCAACCTGAATCACTGTTGTAACTTTAAACACTTCAGTTATGCATATTGGCCTGTATTTCTTACAGGTTTCTGCATCCTCCCCCACCAAGGTACAGCACCAAGAAGCCCTGACACTTCAGAAGTTATGAAACACTGCTGCACCAGCGGCGTCACAGTGCAACAAACACACACATGCACACACACAGACAAATTAAAAAAAAAAAAAAAAATAAAACTTGAATTTTTTCCCAAGCCCCTTTTAAAAAAAAAAAACACCTGAAAACTCATCCAGAAGCATACCAATTTTTTTTTAAAAAATTTTGAGTAGAAAGCAGATGAGTTAGGAAAAAAAAACATTGGCACATACAAGCCCAGCCAGCAAAAATATGGCAGAACAAGCTTGATTTCTTTTGCCTGTTTTTAAGTGGTCGTATACATCACAGCCTCCACATCTCTCGGTCAGAGCTCTTTTTCCTTTCACACCAGTTCTCAGATTCCGGCCAAAAGCAACTCTTCTATGTTTTATATTTGTTTGTTATAAAATATATGGATACTGTAATTTAAGCCAGATTTGCAGACGACTGTCGTAATTTACATCAACTTAATGATCCTGTTTATCTCCAGTTTCGCCGGCCATAAGAATCAGAGCTTCTGAATACTGATTATTAACTATTTGTGAGGGAGTAGTACTGGACCCTCCCTCTAAGTAAACTATACAGAAGAATACTATTAAAACGTCTAGTTCAGAAACAATGACAGAATTTTGACAGGAAAAATATGTTGCATTTTATTTTTTGATCAAAAAATTCTAATACAAGGATTACTTTCCCATTCCAATCATTCTCTCCTGAAAAGAAGTAAAATGAAAAGAGTGTCTCTGTCAGACAGCTTAGTCATTGATGATTTAAGTAACGCATTTACAATGTATACAGTGCCCTAAAGCAAAATACACAGAGAAAATAAATCCATCCAAATAATCCAGTGACATAATACTAACGTGATATTCAAAAAATTTACCAAATGAGATGCTATCTGAAAGACTTTCAGCGTAGTTGCAGTTAACACTACAGGAATATAGCTGTCTTGGACTGTGCCCACCAAAGCTTCTAAAAATATGCTTGAAATTATCCTTTCAGCCAAAGTTTTCAAGATAAAACTTCTTAGAATGAAGCGAGTGCCAGCAGTTTTTAATCAACAATTCCTCATTTTTAGAATAGAGATATTGTGCAGTAATGGAATATGAAGATGAAATGAGTAACTACGGCGAAATCAGAGGGAAATGAGACAAAATAGGTAGAATGACTGTCAGATCCCTAACTGTCCAGGAGCAGAGATGGATCCCGGGAAAAGCCCGGCCACAATCATGAGAAAACCTGATCAGCACCCACCATTCTCTTCCTACCTTCAACTATTGCAGCTTAGTCTAGAAGATCAAGATTTTGGGCTTGTTTTGTAAGACTGGCAGATTGTGATAGCTTGGATGATATCCAAAAACCAACGCTTTTTTTAAGCTCTGAGAGTGCCCACCTTGAGTGTCTTCCCCATTGTAATTGGAACAATATGGAACCATAGAATCGCCTAGGTTGGAAGGGACATTTCAGATCATCTAGTCCAACCATCAACCTAACTCTGACAAAAACCATATCTCTAAGCACTGTGTCTACCCGTCTTTTAAATTACCCCCAGAGATGGTGCCTCAACCACTTCCCTGGGCAGCCTGTTCCAATGCTTAATAACCCTTTCAGTGTAAATTTTTTTTTCCTAATATCCAGCCTAAACCTCCCCTGACGCAGCTTCAGGCCGTTTCCTCTTGTCCCATCCCCTGTTCCCTGGGAGAAGAGCCCGACCCCCCCCCGGCTACACCCTCCTTTCAGGGAGTTGTAGAGACCAAGAAGGTCTCCCCTCAGCCTCCTCTTCTCCAGGCTGAACAACATATATACAATTTGGTATAGAAGTTGGCCCCAAATAAAAGCTTGATGACCTCAGAAGGTGGATGTCCTTCTTTCTGAACACAACACCAAGAACACAATGTGGAAAGTTTCAGACATGACACAGATGCATGGAACAGCCTGTGTCAAATAGATGTCATTACCAAGTGTCAGCGAGGACAATTATTATCCACCGATTTGCACGCCTTACCTTTACCTTCTACAGTAACTAAAAGAGATTGAGGAATTTGGGGTTCAAGTATTGGAACAGGAAAGCACGAATCCTTAAAGAAAGAAAAAGTATTTCTGAGGGCATGTCAGCCCTGGAAAAGCTTAATGCCAGGAGGTCAGCTTTGGGTCAAGATACACCTTCTTCTCCTTCTCTCCATTGCAACACAGCAGAAACAGAGCTCTTGGGCTCTTCAAGGAGAGACAGCGAGGGCTATCAAAGAGATATCTGCAGAGCTCTTAACAAAGAAACTGATCTAAATCAAACACTCCTGGATGCAAATGGAGCGTTAAGTCAGATGACTTATAGAAAAGTTCTAAATTTATCATAGCAAGATAGCAGCAGCTTAATTAAGGCTGTTATCAGCTTCCTCTATGAATATTTGCTCTCAGCTCTGCAGCTCTCGCCTCAGACATCTGACTTGACTTAGCAACTAATACACATTAAAGACAGATTTCGATTCTTGTAGGAAAGTTATGTAGAAATACAAATTTGTCAGGTTCCAATTTTGATCTCCTCTACCATGAGCAACTTCTTTCTTCAAGTAGATTTTAAAAATTGTTTTAATTTAAGCACACTGGTTTTGATAGTTTGAGTAATTGGTGCTTCTGGTGACCTAAAAAGTAAGATTTAGTTCAAGAAAGCATTCACTGATAGCTACACAAGTTTGTTTTATTAATTTGACTCCAAAGATTTCAGTATCAAGAACCAAGCACTGTATTCATTAATATCTTGCCTTTTATGAAGTTATTAGTGGTCACAAAGATTACTGTTATAATCCTTCTGAACTGACCGTTATTGAAGATCTACCTTTGTTCTGCAGATAACCGAGGTTTGTCTGTGAACAATGTTCTAGCCTGAACATTGGCAACGTACAGATCATTGCTAACCTGCTTCCTTTGGCTGAGGTTAATTTTATCCTTCTTGAAGTTGGCCTTTTTTCCTACCTTTTCTGCTCCATCTTTCTTGCCGAGAAACCTGGGTGTTTTTAAAAACATATTACAGTTTAATACAAATTTACACAGTTCTTAAAAGTATCTGACTACAAAAAGAGGCAACTTGAAAATGATTGATTTTTTTTCTTCTTCTTCTATGGCGTTTTTGTCTCCCTTTGTGAGACACATGAACTTGGCCTCTGAAGAATCAACAGACTGCACAAGACAACAAAAAGGAGAAGTGCTAAAAACCTTTGAGAAGTTATCATTACTTGGAGACTAGACGCGATGCCCCAAGGTGACGCTGAAAGTAGAAAGGTCAATGGGGGATGTGGCCTGTTCTATCATAGACCCGCTGTCAGCAGATTCTCTGACCAAAGAGAGGCACAAAGATGATGTATTATCGCAAATGGGGAGCAGTAGCTGACAAATGCTTTCCATGTTCTTTATAAAAAGCAAGCCCCAATCCTTCAAGTGTACAGGTGGTTCTTGCACTCAAATATTAACATGCACGAGGTCACATCGTAGCCACGCGTTTCTTGCGGACAATGTTTTTGCTGATATTCTCTTAATTTTAAAGCCTCCAAAAGAATATGGGTGTTCATCGGCAAACATCATTAGCTTTATCAACCGCTATCACTGTTTTTACAACGTAGTAGTTAAAAATAGACAAAAAGAAGCATGGCAAAAGCTATGGGGAAGAAAGGAAAAGAGCAGCTTTTAGAACAAAACCAAACCAAAGTACTTTTTAAAAAGCAGCTAGAGCCACCAAGTGAAGATTGAATACTTGCTCCTCACATCTTTTACAGATCCCTAAAGGAAACAATTTGCCACCGTCCGACAACATTGAGCAGTCGATGATAACATCTATATTTAGGCTAACACTTTCAGCTATAAAAGATGGTGGTGCTTTCTTTTCCCCACTGAAACGTTCTAACAAATTCATTTTTTGGAGAAGTTTATTACTACTCAATAGGGAAAAAGTAGTAACATGCTTTTGCCAAGTGAAATTATCACCATATTTGTCAAAGATAGAAACTTCCCAAAACATTCCTCTTGTGTCATCTGCCACAGCAGAAAAAATAGCGAGCCGATAAAGACACTAGCTTAATGTAGTCTTGCCAACAGAAGGCAGGATCCCTACTCATTCCAAGGGAAAAAACAGTGGTATACTGGGAATTTTGAGATGAGAACCCAGTGAAAGGCAAGAACAAGAGAGCTGTCCTTGCTATATCTAGCTCGTGATAGCTATAAATCACCTTCTTCACGTAGAAAACCTCACAAAACAGCCTACACCTCAGACCCAGAAGACCCTATACCATCGAACAACTGCCTGTTAGTGTCTAATATATCCAGCTCTGCATTGAAAATACCATTTAAAGCTTCACTATGGTGCCTCATCGCACTTACAGCTGTACAATACAGTACCTCTATATATCCCCTGCTCCCCATCCGACTCCGTGGCAGAAACAAAGCAAAAACCCAGGGCTTCACACCGGTAAAACTACACAGCAAGAGAAGCCTTGCTTTTTGCAGCCAAAATGAAGATGGATTCAAACCACTTCGCCCTGTCCTGGTCTCACTCTGTTTGGAACGCAGATCTTATGAACCGGGACCTGGAAGTTACGGAATAACACAGAATTTTTACACCTCTGCCTGAAGTCACTTTTTTTTTTTCTGCTTTAAGTAAGTCAGAACACAGGTGCAAACTGACAACATATTATTGGAGTATTAAGAACTTTTATAGGAACACACAAATAAAACGCTATCCTGAAGAGTCTGAATGACCTGGGGGGAAAAAAAAAAACTAAAAATCTCTTCAATGCTTAAAAATCTCTCCAAAGTCTTTGGCTTTTCCATGTAAACATGGGAAAACAAAGGAATTAGAATAGGTATTCTATGGAACATTTCATTAAAGGCCAAAACCATGTATTTTATTTTTTTTTGTACTCAGGCATCTGTTTTTTCATTCTCAGCAAATACAGCAGGTCTCAGCAAGATATTTAACCAGGCTAAGAGACACCCTGATTGAAGTTCTGAGAACAAAAGCAGGCTGAAAACATGTTCCATTTTGTATTAAAAATATTTACTTCCATCATTGTCTTATGCAATTCATAACCGATAAAAAAACACCAACATTTTTAAAATACAGAAATTTTATTATGTATTTCAAAGATTATTTTTTTAAAATAAAAATATCTGATTTAATTTTTCAGTCTGTTTAATGAATCCCATCGGTTATTCATACATTCTTTATCATTCTGTTTGGCTACCAATCAAAGTTCTGCTGGAGAACAACAAGGACAAAAAGCAAGCAGGATCAGGAGTACAGTTTGATTTCCTTACACTAACAACTATCATAAATTATTTACTGAACTTCAAAGCTTTGAAACTGGTGATGAATATGGTGGGAAAAAATAAGAAGTGTTTGTTTACTATCAATTATTTATTACGTATGTTTTACAGTATAAGATATGCACAAAATAATAAAAACGTATTATATTCATTTCATTAAAATTTCCTGTTCTTTCTATCCATTCAGACATTATGAAATTTCAATAATGAGATACAGAAAATGTGACATCTTGAGAAAAAAAAAAAAAAGGATTACATCCATACTTTGCAGAAAGAAATTTACATCTGTATATGCAAAACACTACTCGAGTCTAGACAAAATGAAGTCTTGAATCAAAATAAACTACTTACATAAGCTAACTAAAGTAATAAAACATTTAGAGCCTAGAATAGGAGTGATAGCTGAACTCAATTCATACCCAAACCGGTCAGATCAAAGAATTAACATGTCAATCCTTCTAAGCGAAGTAGGATATCAAACCGGGCCAGCAGCTACAGACCCAAATTTCCTTCTGATTTCAAAGTAAGTCTGGGATGGCCGGTGGGATGCCAGACAGCTATTGTTTTTAACGTGCCTTAGGTCAAACGTGGCAAACTTCACACTTCTAACCAGCACTCTTTGTAATAGATTGGATGGAACACGTTTACAAAAGAATCAATAAATGTAAAGACTGGAAAGAATTAGAGGGGCTTGCAGGCTTGTACCTATTGTCTGGGGGAATTAGATGTCAGTTTGAGTATTATAACTCCAACAAAGGTTTCCTAGCTTTAATTTACTAGAACACATAATGGGCGATGTAGAAGCTGGGAAACACTAGTCAGTCTGAATACATTACTTAACAAACAGTTTAATGAATGTTACAAACATTATTATAGTCCTGGCATACTCTCTCTGCTCATTCATTTCTACTTGGCAATCTTATCGTGAAAGGAGGTTTCTTTGTGAGGCGGCTCCACTTAAACTTGAAGTCTCAGAAGCAAGAAACACTACAACCGGTTCAAAACACGGATCTAAATAAATGGCAATAAACAGCAACGCTAAAAGCTAGATAAATAACTAGCGATACACGGCTTTACGGTCTGTCTCACACGGACAGCATAGATTTTTGCAGCGCTCACGCGCTTTTACAGGTTAGCTACGCTACATCCTAAATACACACCTTCAGAAAATCTCCCATTTGTAAAACTGAACATGTGTATAAAAGGAGACAAGGAAATACATGTGGAAAGGAAAAAAAAAGCCACCAGCACATTCTTTAAAACTTTAAGACTGGCTGATATCAGAAAATACAGCCCAAGTCTGGTTCACACATTAAAAGGAGTAATAATTTCTTTCCTGAGGATGTTTAGTTCTTCAAGTAGTGCTTGTGAAACAGAACATCCATACCCTTTTCTAATTAAATATTTCAGTCATCTTATTTTTAGTCCTCAGTTCAATCTGACTTTAATTCAAATGTACAACCTAAGTGAAAAAGGGACGACTCCTGCCCTCCAATAAAATAATTACGACATAAGGTGTACCTTTACACCATGCTGAACTTTAAGGTTTACCTTTGATTATCACAATATATTTCCCCAGATTAGCTGATTTATAAAGTAGAAAATGAGGAAACAGTGATGCACAAACTATCCGTAAGCTTTTCCAGATAAACCATATGGTCTAGCGTTCCAACAGACAAAATGAAATTTTAAACACACAATAGGGTTGTTTAATGCCGTATTCCACTGGGTAAAATTGGATACAGAAGGTTGGATTTCTCCATCCCAGGTTCCCTCTTCAAACCACAAACTGTTCATGTGCAGCTGATAAGTACAGTATCTCTGAAACTCCCTTTATAACCCTGGTGCATACGTTGAAACAATCACTGGAGTGCATTTTTTCCCAGGGAAAGGTGCGAAGGACCCAATTTCTGAAGATGGAAATGTATTCTATCATAGGGCTTTTGAATAACAAGTTATTGAGTTGTTCTTCTACCGTGATAGGAAAGCCTCGCTTAGGACTTTTTGGTTCATATGACAAGAAGTTGCTATGACCATAAAGAAAAACGTATGCATTTATCTGCATGACAAAGAATGTCCTTGTGACTGAGAGGGAGAGACTTTGCCGATATTACTACCCCACAACAAAAGTAAATATAACCTACCTTCATTTTTATGGATGAAATGCTCGCACGTTCAGATGCGAGGATGTTGGCGGAGTCTGTTCCATGGTGTTAAGTTTTATTTTTTACCCTGAGAGGTTAACGCACTCGCGTGTGCCTCAACACATATGAAGTATTGCTCCTCGCTGCACTACATCTCCAGCAACAAATATGCATATTTGACATTCTGCTTTCTTCTCATTTAAATCTACTTTAACAACTTGAGAGCCTTGTCACTTGGACAGCCAAGGTCAGTGGAGGCAAATCCCAAAGGGCTATAGGAGTCTCTCTTTGTCCAGTCACATCAAAAGGAAGTTTTAAAAAGGGTTAATCATTGCTTTAAAGTAAAAAGGAAGTGCACTCCACTACAGAAGCTGCTGTTTATGCTCCTTTGGGCTGTTCATTGTGGAAATCTGGTTGACAGAAATTGGGATGAAAAGCTTAGAAACAGCTATTCCTAGAAATAGCTGCCTCAGAAAAAGAGGACACCCGATTAACCTTTCGGTATATCATTAGCCTAGTAAATTGTAGCATTCCACAGTGCAGAAACGTATTATGTAGTTCTGTCTCCGAGAAGAAAATTTTACTCAAATTTATACTCCAGCATATTCCTTACATTTATGCTATTGCAGAAATTAAGTATTTTAAGTGTTAAAAAATAAACAGTTCATTCCATTGGTAGCCCCCACGCATCTATACTGAGATTTACTACAACTCTTATACAACTGATGAGTTCACAGCTTTTAAACCTGGGGCAGAGGGGCTGGAGACACTGCTGTGTTTCGGAAGCCGGGAAAACACGCCTTCGGTCAATAATGTTTTTTCACTGTGAGAAACTTAGGGGAAATATTTTCCTGGCAAAAAAGCACGACTCACCTCGCCTCAGCTATATCCCCAGCTATACACTCCTTTAAAATCCATTCTCATCGTGGTTAAATAACTGAACGGATAGCTCAAGTAGTATTTTTTTTTTACCAGCAGCGAGACAGGGAAGCAGCATACCTGTTTAAAACCTCTGTTGGCCAACTAGAGGTGGGGGAAGTAGGCAGTTCTGCATTTCAATAGAGAAAGGGCAAGTTGTATGTAACAGCAGTAAAGGACGAGCACAAATGTTATTTGGTTATAGGCATCCACAGAAAAGGGCAAACTATTTTTATACATGGAAATGTCATCTTTCTTAAACACCATTCTCAGTTTTGCAGTTTCCTCTCACTTCCCTTCCAACAGGGTACCAAACAGGACACTTAACGACAGCTTACTTCTACGGTTAAAGAAATAGTTGCCTGATTGTTGCCAGTGCCTCGTAGGCTTTCTTTCACCTTGCAGCAGACCCCAATGGAAAACGGAAAGCCAGTTAGCGAAGCAGAATCACCAGGAGAAAAAGAGTTCTCTTTCTCACTAACAGACAAAACTACAACAAGATTACGTATCTTCTTAAGGTACATAAATGTAAGAAGAGTTCTTCTCCATGAGGAGGAGCACTCTAGCAAGAGCTGCAGTATGAAAGAACCCGCTTTGGTTTATGCTCAGGTCCAGAGGAAAAGGACCTGGGGACGGCAACAGAAAAATGAAGAAGCCCATTCCTACTTGCTAGTTCATCTGAAACCAGTACATTTTTACCATAAGGATGGGCAAAGCCCAGCGCAAGTTGATCAGCGAGGCCGTGGGGTCTCCATCCTGCCTCCACCTCCATCTCCAGGTGTCCAAGACTCTGCTGGATGCGGCCCTGAGCAACCCCATGTAACAGGGCTTGCTCTGAGCCGAGCAAGGAGAGGAACGAGGCAACCTCAGAAGGTCCCTCCCAATTTCCATACCTATTCCCAAGCAATCACAGAGCAATTTATAACAACAATTCTTTTTCCAGTAATACAACCTCTGCATTCAGGCTCACGCTACTCCTGCCGTAGCAGCCTGAAGAGCATGGCATCCTTCAAGATCTATGGAAAATTAATAAGTGATCAGCATGCCTCAAAAATGGAGTTTCAGAATTTCTGAGCTTCACACTCAGAGAGGTAACAGCCTCCAGGACAACTGGATCATGCTCTCATCTTATTGATATAAAACCTGTTTCTGATCTAATTTCAATACCAAGCCCCTCAAAAGACAACAACGAGGGGGTTGGGTGACTAATTCTTAATAGGAGAGGAGGATCCCAGTGTCTGAGAAGCTTTTACATAAAAAAGGAGAACCCTTCCTTAACCCATCTTTGTAAGACAACCATATTCTATTTGTTGGAACATATTTCAGGGAAAGCCCTATGGCAACATATTCAATTTCTTTTGTGAAATTCACAGCATATTCTTCCACATGGTTTACAGTCATTAGCATAGTGTAGCTACTTGGTAATTTCATTTCCCTGCCCCCTTCTTATGTTTAATTCCTCACTGGATACAGCCTGACACTCTACAAAAAGAAACAAGGTAACTTGAATTCTGTCCTGTTATTTCACTTTTTACAGGAAAGTTCCAAAGTAATATAAAATCAGCTTTATTGCTCTGATTATAAATTTTAGAGTATTATTAAATACCCCCCTAAAGAGTATTTCGATATTTTAGGTATCCCTGCATAAATTCCCCGCCCCCATCCCTTATGTAGCACTTAGTTTTGCTACAAATTTATATTCCAAAGAAGATTTTCTACAGACCTATCTCCGCTGTTAATCTAGACTACAAAGGCCAAGCAGAAGGATCATGCAGCTAACGGACAATACCTTAAATTTAGCGCTAACATGCCAAATTTTTCTTTCCGTGAAATGAAACCTGTTTACAAAGAAGGACACGGAGCTGCTGGAGCGGGGCCAGAGGAGCCCCCGGAGATGCTGGGAGGGCTGGAGCCCCTCTGCTGTGAGGACAGGCTGGGAGAGCTGGGGGGGTTCAGCCTGGAGAAGAGAAGGCTCCGGGGAGACCTTAGAGCCCCTTCCAGTCCCTAAAGGACCTCCAGGAAAGCTGGGGAGGGACTCTGGATCAGGGAGGGGAGCCATAGGACGAGGGGGAGATTTAGATGAGATATCAGGAAGAAATTCTTTCCCTTGAGGGTGGTGAGATGCTGGCCCAGGTTGCCCAGAGAAGCTGTGGCTGCCCCATCCCTGGAGGGGTTCAAGGCCAGGCTGGACGGGGCTTGGAGAAACCTGGGCTGGTGGGAGGTGTCCCTGCCCAGGGCAGGGGGGTGGGAATGAGATGGTCTTTAAGGACCCTTCCAACCCCAACAATTCTGTGATTCTATGATGGAAACAACTCAGTATTCTGGGCAAATTCTATTTACCTTTCAAAAGAAAGACTAGGCTTACTACACTCATCACCAGTACACAACTCATTAACATGAGCTCTCTCTTGATTCATGAATATCACAGGAGGCAAGACATTACTTTCTCCCATTCTAAATTTGCAGTTGGCTTTTCCAGGTGTATGCTGTTGGGATAGACAAGAAGTACAGCATATTGATGTTTAGGTGACCTTTAAAGGTCCCTTCCAACCCAACACATTCTATGATTCTATGATATTCACCTGCCAACACCGTCAGAAACATACCTGACAATCCTTTAGGTTAAATACGTACTGCAAGTATCTGTGTGGGACACTTCATCTGCTACAGAGATCTATAAGAACACACTGCTATTAAGACATTAATACAGTTTGGCCTATTCAAGACCTCTCTGAACGGTGGTGCCTAACCCGTTTATCACAGCACACGTGGTACCGGTGCAGGTAATCAATAGTATTTGCAATTTAGCAAGACTGCAAAAGCAAGCCTACAATTCAAGACGACAAACACGTGGCAGGCATAGGCACTTTCAGCTCTGAGGAATGGAAAGAAAGAAATTTTTTTCCTAATGATACGTTAACGAAGCTATTCTGTTTGTTAAATGCCATGCAGCCCACATAACATCAATTAGCCTAGTCCTCATCAGAATTGTTGGCGTCTTTTAAGTAAGAGAAGTACCATGCTTCGTAAAGGCGTAACTAAAGTTTTAGCGCGTTTTCTTGAGCAAAATGGCACATTCTATTTTTGTCAATTACACACATTAAACAGAAGAAAGAAAATTAAGCCAAAGCAGTAGGAAAAAAAAACCAAACCAACACAAATCATCTTATCATTGCTTTTAGAATTTTCAGGTAGTTTCTGTGCCGTAGACACCACAAATACAAGTGTCAGATCTTCTTTAATTCTTTTTCTGCTATAGAGACAAAACAGCCAGCAGACATTACATTGGCAGCTGTCCTAAGGAATCCATTTCAACCTCTTGACACAAAAAACTACACACTAGAACACTTCACAAAAATGTAATTATATTAAAAGACATTTCGGCTAACAAAGGCATTAACCTTTCCCGTTTAGGTTTCCATTTTACAGCTTTAGCAGCATTTTAAGGAATTGAGGGGATTATCCTTATTTTGCTGGCTTTTAAATCAAAAAATAATTTCTAAATGAGATGGAAAACTTGCTTGTAACGTTTTCCAGGGTGATCCCCGCATAGAATCATAGAATCGTTACAGCTGGAAGAGACCCTTAAGATCATCAAGTCCAACTGTTAACAACCCCAAGAACCCTTTGGATTTGGTATTTTGTTGTTGGTTTTTTGTTTTTTGTTTTTTAATTGAACAAGTCAAAAGCTTTGACTTCACAGAGAAAAACAATTGTTTAAACATGGCTATATTTTTTTCCATGCCATATTAACATCTTTAAATCTCTTCCACTATTATTTGCAATTCTCTTGGTCATATGCGGGGAAAGAGAAACTTCAAGAGGATTTTCATATTTTTTCTGAAGTTTCCCATTTTTCTCTACAAATGCTTATCCTTCACCTCTTCGGCATGTCAGGGAATATTTCTTTTCCCACCACTACACCTGTTCTCGCAATGCATGAAAAGGAGCAAACTCAAAGTACTTATCTAACACACACACACACTGTTATTGCAAGTTGTTTTAAGCTTAGTGTATTGTTTTAGAAGGTTAAAATCGACTGGGATCAGACTGGAAAGTTATTTGTATTTCCACTTGCTAAAATAAAAGCATCAATAAGAAACAACAGAAAGAAGAAATTTCTGAACGCAAGGACTGCGCTTTTAAAAATACATAAATCATGTTCAAAATAGCAAGCTGCTAATTACCCTTCCGATTTATCGAATTGTGTTATTTACTTCACGCTGTTATTCAGCAAAGGACATTCTGCTGATGAGATATGATGCTGAGACACAAGCCCCGTTTTAGCCTTAAATTTGTATACAAAGAAGCAGAATACAGAGCGTGTAATCGAAATGGAGAAAAACCTGTCCTTGCAAATATATTCTCCTGCACAAATTCTCGACATCGCAGTGATAATGCTACTTATAACACAGAACACACAAACAGAAAGCAAATTTATCTGCCACAAGCACCAGAGCACCTGACCAGGACTGGGATTGTTCCTATTTCATAAATGGGAAAACCAGGGTGAAAGGTTATTTTTATAAATTCAGTGTCAGGCACGAAAATAATATCCACACCTTTACTGTATTCTATAGATCAAATTTAATATCTTTAAATACTAATTAACTGCCTGATTTGTAATATTAATACTGATTTTAGGGGAAACATGCTTAACTTTACCCGAATAACTAGTAAAAAGGGCTTGTAAGCTGAAATTTAATATCCCTTTCCGTGTACCTCAAAACCAAAAATGTATTAGATGCAAGAAATAGAATGTCTTGAAATTGTGCACTCTACATTTTGAAATACAAAAGACTTAAATATAATTTATGTATCACACTTGTCTACCTGCAAGGGCTAACATCTAGTTTAATGAAAGTACAGAGTAAAAAAAGGCTGCCCAGTACATCTTAGGGTATATTTGTATCATCATGAAGACAATTTAAAATTGGAAATAATGTTTATTTACATCACCATTACGCTAGTCTATTTTTTTTTTTTTGCCATTTTTTTCTTTTAAAGCATCTTAGAATACTTTTGAACTGTTGTTTCACTCCCCTCAGCCCCTTTGATACCTGTACATTTTGGAATTTCATCCCCAGAATTTTTCTATAGTATCCCTATATAAGCAAGACATTTGATATTTATATCATCTACTTAGCAAAGAAACATGAACTTCGTTTCCTACCTCACATTAACTAACTCCATAGTAGCAACATTTTAGGCTAGAGACTGATTATTCTAATTATCCTAGGGCTTACAGCTGAGACAGATTCTTACCTCATGATGAAGCCTCCTGTTTTCTTGCAGCAGCACATACGGAAAGCATTGCTGTTTTTTTAAAAGTAAGCCAGATAGAATATTTTTTGTGCATTTGCCATAGGCAAATAGTATTTTCTTCTGAGCAATTTGATCTTACACTGGAAATTGTACACACAGTTATAAAGGTGAATGTTTCACTTACAGATCAATTCAGCAAATGGAGACAAGAAATGTCCTGAAAGGCACGGACTTCGCTTTAAGATCTTCCACATCATCACCTTTTTTTTTTTTTTTACCCCACTTAGTCAGGAAAGGGGAGTGGATACATGCAGCATGGGGTACCATCCAGCGCTCTCCTCCTCCTGGTGGGTTGTCAGAGCACGTGGAAGAGCAATAATGGAACAGCAGCCGACAAGCACTTTGTCTTTGGGAGACCACACAGAAAATATTAACCACCCAGCAGTGGCTAAGAGGCCTTTGTGGGCTCAGTAAAAATGAAAGTATTTTCACTATCGAGGACTTCACTCAAACTCTGACCTTATGTTCTGAGAGTCAGGAGAACCTGCGTGACTCAGTACCTGTGGTCAGGTTCACGATAAGGTCTCCACAATGGATCCTTGTAAGGATGGAAAACATTTTCTGGTCAAACACTCAAGCGTTCGTAAAGACTGTGCTGTTTGTTTTGCTGTACCATCAAGTTAAACCTTATTAACCTCCAATTAACAGCAGAAAATGACTACATATATAGATGTGAACATGCTGCATGGCTCACGCAATCAGCTAAAGAGAAGTCAGTGAACAAACCAAATCATTGTAGCGTGCACCTGGCTACATTTTTAAATCTTTTAGTATTCATTTTCATGGGGGGTGGGGGGGGGTATGCTTTTACAGAATGGATACCAAGGATTGCACCTCAACAAGAAAAAAAGTCGACAGAGCAGTCTGGCTTTATTCCACACCACTGACTCATCTCAGGTACAGGAGCACAGTCAAGATGCCAGCCAATTCAGACATATCTCATTCCAATATGAGAAAAAAAACAAAACCAAAATAGTCGTAACAAAAGTGTTTAAGAAATGGAAACTGATAAAAAAGCTCCTAAGGCCAGAGATTCCATGTAACCAGTAGCATCGTAAATCTTCCTGTATACAGAAAAACTCATAGCAACAGTGTCTAATGTACAGCAGTGCTAAATCCAGCAAAATTAAGTGGTTTTGACAGAAAATCCTGAGATGGTGTCAGAGGCTTTTTTGTAGAAGAAAAAAATACTATGAAATATGGTACTATGTTTTGTATAAAGTAAGGAATTGCACAGATAATGAAAATAAGGCGCTTCGCTCCAAAACAACCTTGACGGAATATCATAAAGGTGCCTCTTTGGCCCAGAAAAATATACCAACACACACACACACACACAACCAAAAAAAAAAAAATCCAACCCCAAACCAAAAACAACAAAACCAAACCAACCAACCACCTATCACAAAATATCTTAGTCTCTTTAAAAAGCTCTTTAAAAAAAAATATGTCTAGCAAAGGTCAACAGCTAATCATTATACCTGTATCGCTCAATACTCCCTATTCCAAACCAAGGAGCACACGTTATTTTTCATTCATTTAATATTTTATCTGGTCGCTTCTTGCTTCCTTCCCCCTGCTCCTGCACAGCTCTTGTTTAATACCCCAGTTGTGCTGTCACGGCACAGGCAAGACTCTGAAGGACCAAAGGCCAGAGCAGGGGGTATCAAGTACATTCCTACTATGAATTGTTAAAATATTTTCAATTGTAAGTGTTTTATATCTAATGTATACTTCCACTACAGCTGGAAAAAGATTTTAACTTACTGTAAAATAAGAGCCAGACTTGCGCAGCAGAGATAAAAACCCACCCATTTTTTGCAACGCGAGTCATGTATTAGATGCAATTTTTAGTTCTAAGAGAAATCATTACTACTCCCGATCTTAGCCCATGCAAAGAAAGTCACAGAAAACAACCCAACTGTTTCCACAGAAAGTTGAACAACTTGCACTTGTTCAAAAGCCACCCAATTTTGATTTTTCAAAGTCTACCTCTTGAAGTCAGCTTTCCACTCTCTTGCGATATTATATCAATGTTTTATTGATATTTAAAGTTTGCAGTCTATTGTGAGTGTTATTTTATTTTTTCCAAGGTCGGCTTCACACATTACATCTTGAAGTATCAGATATATCTCTAGTGGAAGCTTTCTTATGTTTCTCCTTGAAGAACCGGATTGAACTCAAGTTTCTCCTTGGAAGCCATGACTTCCAGCTTCACCCATTCCTCAGTAATTGCTGCACAGCATCAACGCCAGCCAAGAAAAACACTAACAACCCGAACTTTCTTGAGCTTGGCTACTTCTAGGATTTCTCCGTTAGCAAGTTCCATATGTTTTCTTCATCTTGAAATACCTATTGTCAGGATAATCCAAGCTCGATTTTCCTTCCACTCTCGCATTGTTGAGTCTGCTCTTGATACTTCGGGACTGAAAAGGTGCCAGACTGTATCTCCGGGACAGACCATTAAACCTTCCTGTCTTATCCAAAACACATCACAAATCTCCTCCATGTGCAAGCTTAAGAAAACGTCAAAACTGACAGTATGACTCAAAGATCAAAAAAAGAAGGGGCGGGGGGGGAGCAAGTTTACATGCCTTACTAATACGTATTAAAAAACCCCTCTTGTTATTGCTGGGTTTTGTGTAGAACAAAGGAAGAATCAAATATTGTTATGCAGTCTGCTAAGCAATTTTTATATCACCAAAACTACAACATGCTATAATACACATAATTAAAAAGACAATTTTTGACAGATAAGAAGTCAATACAGATGCCTTTTGCACGTTGTTAATTTAAATCCAATACTCTTATCACAAAATCTACCTGTTAACAAGAAAATCTACTGTGAAATGTTTTGCACGTTGAAACACAACTGCTTAAAAAACGTTTAAAGTTGCACACTCGATTTGTGTGCTTTTCAGCCTTTTGAAATAGATCATTTTTATACTGCAGTCACAATTGGCTGCTGTCAGCTTCGTACATAAACTTTCTGCTTATAACGTATGTCCTTTGAAGTGGTTAAATCAAGGATCGTGCCTTACCATACTCAAAATTGTGTCACAATTCCCAGTAATAATGCCCTGTAAATGCTAAAAAAAAAACCCACAGAAAAAATTATACTTTTATTCCTTATGCTTCTGTTATTTATTTTGCATTATTTATTTAAACGAAACCAAAAAATATCTAACTGTGCAGTGATCTTTCAAATTTTAAATGCCAAATATTCAAGCAACAATAAACAAAAGTAATTAGTGTCTGAACCTTAAGATATTTCTGTCAAATCCCAAATATTTAGAAAGCAAATCTGATTTCTCTTAAATATGATTCTTCCAGCTAATCTCAAATCACAAAACACTTCGTCAAACACATTTTTTCTAATTTTTTTTTTTATTATTTTTTTTTTTTTTTTAAAGT
>VYZM01009863.1:486613-516314 GCA_013398915.1 Dromas ardeola
GTCTTTTCTTGAGTTTCGGACTGAAGAGTTTTCACTGAGTGGTTTAACAGCACTTCTCTCCCCAAAACTGGGCTAAGGGTATCTAGCAATCTAGCTAGCAAAGATTAGCAACAAAATCCTCCCCCTCTCCCCAAACACCTACAACCCATTTATTGCTTGCTATTTCCCTCCTTTTCATCCTTCCCCCCACCGTCTTTAGTCACGATGGTTTATCTTTTTCTCTCTGATCAATGCAATTTTAATGACCAAACTTTTGTCTGAGCCCATTCCCTCAGGCTGTCTTCACAAACTCAACCTCTACTCCCGGACTCCATAGCAATTATTTCCAACTAGTTAAACTCAGAAATTCTTACATTTAATTAAAATACGCATTAGTGAAATACACTGAAAAACCAAGCATACCTCTTTAAAATTCATTTTGAATCCAGGGTTATGATGTGTATCATCAACAACACAATATGGTCACACAACCAAATTTCCAAGAGTGTTAAAAATTCTGACCTTTTCTTTTTTTTTTTTTTTAAAATAAATTATTCTCTAAGCTTTCTGAAATGGCACTGAACGTTTCTCAGTACTCACCTTCTGTTGACACACTACTACTAGTATATGGTTTTTTGCAGAGAAAGTTTGCATACTGTGTCAAATAAGCCTTCAACCAGTGTAGATAGGGAAGGAAAAGGCAGCGGAAATGACAGGATGAAAGTGCCTCCGTATTATCGGCAACACTGCAGGTCACATACCAATTCTCATGACAGATGGTGACCTCGTGATTGGCAGGTGGCAGTGAAAAGGGGACCTCAGTATTTACATAAGTTAATGGAAAGCTCCATGGACCATTTGTGCTGGAGATGCTGGCCAAAGCTGGTGTCAAGCCATCACCACCATGCACTGGAAATCTTCCCCCACGGTCCATGCCAATTGCTCTAGACAAGTCTATTTAGGAGCCACTGACAAAATGGAATTATTTGGACATGTCGGGCCCCTGAGAACTTAGAAGTACTGTGATACCATCAGACATTAAGATGTGGGCCAAGAGGTATGTCTTGTCCGGCCTTGGACGCAAGAGGTGCATCACCATCAAATCTTGACCTCTGTGATAAATTCAGTACTTGCTGTTAAATGGATCACACCTTGCTCCCAGTTTGCCAAGTATGATGAAAACATTAAGATCCCAAAGGTCTATTTTGTCATGCAGACATTTTTGGTGTTGACAGGACAAGATTTCAGATGGGGGGTAGGTCCTTCTTGAAAGGGTCTCCCTTTCAGTAACATTGAAATCAAGCGAAGAGCACAGCAATTTCTTTAATATTACCACGGTGTGGTAAAACAAGGGTGAAAAAAAATAAATCTAGGTAATACCACCAGGGATCCCAATATCCTCTGTGTTTTCCCCTTTTACACCATGGTGAGCCAGGTAAATCAGCAAGCAACGTGATGTCCTGTCATCACAACAACTCCACTAACAGATTAGGAAACATCCACCTAATAAATATTTCTGTTTCACAATATACACTGAATTTTTATTCCAATCCACGGCTTCTTATTTTTGTTTCTGTTATTTCCTTGTCACTGGTACCCAACCTTTTAAGCATAGCTTTTAGTATTTACAACCTTCACACGTCTGTATTTATAAACACTTAGTCCCTATTTATAGGTTTTTTTTTCATCATCTACGTTAAGATTTGTAGTTTTTTCTTCTTAGCCTAACCATTTACTGTAATAGAGGACCAAGGCCCATCTGGCACCAATTTCATACAATTATCTTCCCCACATTAGATCTGATCAGCTGCTAAATCTAATCATGTATATGCTCTCTTCTTTTAAAAGAAACTTTTAGTATAGCTTCACTGCTTATGTATTTCAGAATTTTACAATGAAGTGTAGATAACTAATTTGTAGAGTAAATAGCGTGTTCTTATGCTACTCGTAATGAATCTTTGCTTTTTTCATGCGCAGGGCACAAAAAAGTCTTGACGTTCTTCAGGAAACATAGCAAAAAGTTCCTGATTTTTAGGAAAAAAAAAAACCCAAACCCACAACTTCAAAGGTGACAAAGATAATTCAGGTTCAAAAGAGAGCAACGGAAAATTGAGATTTTTTGCATGTGTATTATTGAAATATCTATAAAATTAAAAATTTCAAGTCAGATAACATTCATCCACAAGATAATTTAGAAATGGTAGTAAAAGGCAATCACTATAATTTTGAAGCCGTTGAAGGACTATAAACAATAGCATGATACGCTCAGAGCAAGAATAATCTCCTACCAACAGTTTATTAATACACCACTCCAGTCTAAAGAAATATATCCATAACAACGTGAATTACGTACAGCCCAAAGGAGAGGAAACAACTATTTGCTCATTAGGGAAATCAAGCAATGCCACATTGTGTAAGTACCAACAATATTATAGCAAAGTCCTGGAATCAATTGATGGTTCAAACACTGTTTTCACGTGAAAAAAAAAAAAATGGCAGAGACAGAAATATTATAAAAAAAATGCCCTTTTAATGCATTCATACTAAGTTGTAGCATTCAAAGCAACTTGTGACAAGAAAGCCTATCACTAAGTAACAGATAGTCTAAAATTTGGCTTTTTTACCTGATCATTTTTACTCACTGCTCGAGTGCTAACCAGGCAGGAGAACTTGGATATCACCTCTAATCACAGCGATCACTAATGATACCATCTGGTTACAAATTCGGCAACGTGAAGATTTTGAACAGACACTCAAAGCAGGGCTCCCTATTTTCTACGGTCGGTCCTTGCACTCTGAACCGAACCAGGTCCCCCGTGACCCACTTCCAACGAGATTGAGGACTCCAATAAAAAGCAATGCCAAGGTAGAAAAGATGACCATCCGGATTATCAGAAAAGGGAAAAAATACCCCAAAAAATAAACCAAACCCAAAACCTAAAACCCAACCTGCAGTTCAATATGCTTGCGGCAAAGGATAATGAGAAATCTGGGGTTTTTTGAGATATAAGTCATTTAGAACTGCATTTAGAAAATGAGACTATTTTTGATTAAAGTGTTTCTTTTAATGGAAACAATGCATTCGGAGTGAGAAGCTGATACAACAGAAGGACATTCATACATTTTAGGTAGATCCGTTCTGTGTGTTACGGAAAGTATTTTTGATACTACACTGTCATGACGCGTCTACACGATGAAGTTTTCTATACTCACACCCTTTAAGTAGGAGCACATTTTTGACCTACTGCTCTTTCTTCAGTTCTTTTAGACATAGATCTCTAAAAATCCCTCTGTGCATCAGAAATCCAAACCGCCTTTGCAATGTGTGTTGCTTTTCATTGCGAAAAGGTGCAATGTTTTTAAGTTAAATTCGGTAAAAAGCAGGAGCAGGCGCCACTGACATGCTACGGCTTCGCTTCAACTTGGCTGTAGATCTCAAGTGGGTTTGAGCAGGCATGATGTTAAATGGACGGACTTCAATAAATGCAGCTCGGGGGTATTAATCCACGCTTTTGGAGCGGGCTGGAGACAATCCCAGCCACCTGGCTTTTGAAAGACCACCGAGGGAATACACAAGGGGAAAGAGGGAGGGAAGGTCGGGGAAAAGCAGCCTGAAGTGAAATTTAACTAAATTCAAACCTGTCTGAAAGCGCCTGGGTCAGCAGCCTTGAAAAAGTTTCTTTTCAGTTGTCAGATGCTGAAACATACTTCTCGGCCTGAAAGACACAAAATGCTTTCCCAAGCAAACGCGTATTACGCACTTCAGGATTCAGCAAGAAGCACAACCTGGAAACAAGAGATGTTTTTAACTCTAGGCTCGGAATGCATTCTGCCTTGGCACCTGCGATATTTACAGTCTCTCCCCTGGCGCGGTGAAGCCCCTCTGGAGAAGAGTCAAAAGCGACCGCGCCATCCCAATTGTGGCGATGCAAAGCTGGAGAGCACGAACTCAGCTATCAGTAGGAAAAGCTACTGCTACCTAATCGCCAACAATCAGGGGTTTAAGCTAGACTGGACAGAAGAGAGAGCACCAACAGAACAGGTATGCAATACCTGTCCCTTCCGTCTTCCCACAACAAAGCCTGAAGTAGGTTCTCCACAGACTGGCCTAAAAAAATGAGAGGAAATTGTTTTTCCTCTTGGATTTTTTTTCCTCCTCTCGTGGCTATTTGTTCTCTTCGTAATGGGTTTTTTGGTTTATTTTTGGAAGGTATTTTCGTTGGGTTTTTTTTTTTTTTAGGCATTTTTCTTGAAACTCCTGAAGTAAGCAGGAGCAGACAGAACATTTGCTATTTCTTCTTTCCATGATTATCTTTGCCTCAAACTTATCACACAGCCTTCTTACCTATATGCTTCTCTGTGTTACTTCCCTCCCATTGAATTGATTTTCAGTTCTTTATCCCTTTTTGATATATTCCTGACTCCTCCTTCCTTCTTCTGTTGTCTTCTCACTTCGCCCCCTATACCTCCTACATATTCTTCATCTGACGTAGACAATTGGTTGCCCATTTGGTTCTCCCCTCCAGCAGCTCTGGGGAAGTGGCCAGTGGACACGTGTTAGCTCCTGCCCAACAAGCCAACCAGCGCCCCAGCAGCTCTGCAACAACCACAGCATCTGCTGTCTCTCAAGTAGCTGACCCAAAGCCAACAGCTCCAAAACCAACGGAAAAGACAAGTGAGAAGCTACTGTTTGGGAGAGGATGTTGGCGTCAATAAAACCAAACTTCTGGAAGCCTATCAGAACTACCTGATGCATTTGCCATCCATCAACTATTAGCCTGTTATGGAAAAAGGGTGCCACCTGGTGCCCAATCCATCTTCCTTTAGCTAGTCACTTAACCTGCTCTTGTGGTTTTTCTGTCCTTTGTTGTCCAGAAGCTCACCTACTTCTCTACCACGAGGCCCCAGAATTTAACATACTCCTATAATCTCTTAATCCCACGCAAGTTTTCAGACCTTGAAACGTTTTCCAATTTATCATACCCTGAAAGGAACAACAAAAATGCAAGTAATGTCACAAACCAAACCCATATACCTAAACAAGTTACCAAGTAGGAAATTTCTAGCTTGCTTATCCAACAGAGACCCCGTATAAATCAACGTGAAGACTTTTTGCTCAGTAATTAATTAGACAGTAGGGCCAGGATCACGTGCTGCCTCAAAGGATTGGGAGAGAGGAAACAGAATCACTAGATCTTTGCTCTAGAAAACCTTTTTAAAAAAATGAAACTTTTTTCCTCTTGTAATTTTGCTCTTGAGCTCTAGCACACTACAGCCAGCAAAACACTGCTTTTGTGTCCTCCAGTGCTGCTCCCTGCTACCCCAACACAAATAAAAACGAAGGTACTTACACTCTGATTCCTTGGAGATAGATATTTAATAATTTCTTGTCTGCATAGGATGCTTTACCTTTGTAACTACATAAAATATAAGGATCATACTGAATCCAAAGAGGAGTTTCCGTCTCTGTTTATCACACGAGAAAAATCCCAGATGATTTTTTTTGTGGAGATCTGCAACGAATAATAATCCATAGGAAGTGCCCTAATTGGCTGCGAGACCCTCTGAGACTGCTTCTGAGTTGGGGAGGAGATACTTCCCCTTATATTCGCCCTTTTCTAATTTCAAGCATCCCGTTGAAATGCAGGTTTAGGAGATGCAAATGCTTTCTATTATTCTAGATTTTCACATCTCTCTGCTTCCCTCAGTCAGCTCAGGGGCTGTGGCCTAGAAAATGCACATCGGCTCCAGTGATTGGCAACTTTGATCTTCTGAAACTGTTTAGTACTAAATACAATATTCATATGTTTGGGTAAAACACGGTTAAAGGAACAAAAATAAACCCCTTCCTTTTATTTATTTCAAAATGGAATTCATACTTCATTTGTCACACTGAATTGAATCACTTTTTTTTTTTAAGACTCCTTTCAATTTAAAGACAAAACATTTCCAAGTATTTATTTATACTTAGACTAGTCTTTGTTGTAAAGCAGATGGATATTTCGTGCCATTCCTACATCCATTTTCTAACCACAGCACCTTGAACAATTACGGGAACATATTTTACTTCTATTTTTATTATTACTTTTGGGTTGCAAATGAACTTCAACCCAACGATGACAAGAGCGTGCCTTTTTAAACCCACGTTTAAGGTATTCTAGATGAAAAATAACCACAAATATACTTCTCTATTATGAGCAAGATTATTTGCCCTTTTGTTTCCATAATTTTATTGGCTAGTTTCATTTGGGGGGAAAAACAAAAAGCCAAACTGCTATTCCAGAGATTAACACTAAATTAACAGTAATTTTATTAGAGCTTTCCATAGTCTTTCACTGAGGCCTTAGTATAACAGTATTTAACAAGTGGGCATGTGCAAATAAAACATTTTCGAGTTTCTACACAACTGTGTTCTATATTTTAAACTTCCAATTCTGTGTTATGCACATTTACATAGTTATATGTACAGTATTGAGTTCTACAATTACATATAATACCTGCATATACAAGTATTTATATGCACACGATTATACATGTAATAATACGCAGTAAATACACTGTCTTTATACGGTACCTTAAAAAGATGCCAGATAATATCAATACGATTGCTCTGAGAAAAAGTGAAACAAAATGAAGCACTGTACCCTCCTCGTTCTTCTAAAATAGAAAGTCTAGAAAGGCGAATGACAAGTTAACTCGCATGATGTGCCTGCTAAATTTAACAGAAATATCTACATTTTTTTTTGAGCGTTGTAGGGCAGGTAACTGCAAAAATAGAGAAGGAACTGCAAATCCCATTCCCTACAAATGAGGCGATTCCTGCCAAATCTAAAGCACATATTCCTTTTTAAATGTCAGTATCCAAATAAGTCTTTTCCTAGTTGTGAAGTCATTTATCCTTCCCAACCGGACCACAGAGCGTCCCAAAGACAAATATCCACCAAGTACGAGGCAGTTCACTGTTCATTTATTCAATACCTTAAAAAGTGCCATTCTCTGTGCTCTGATTAGTCATAATTACCTGACCGATAGGCTGCTGACATGATCAGCAAAGAACAAGCTGAGCCCTTTTATGGAGCAAACATGCAAGAATCGATATGAATAATACAGATGAAATTTAAATTAGAACAACATTGCTAGCAAGTCATATTTTAAGCCACTGCTAGTTATGATATCCGCAAAAAAAAATAAGCTGGGTTGGGCTGGAAAGGGAGAAGAGAAGCTCTGCTCCCCACCACTCCACTGCAGCTAATAACACGGCAGGCTCTCGGCATTTATCTCTTGCTGTAATGCTGTTCCCGTAAGGAAATCCATAGGCAGGGCTGACAGAA
Source organism: Dromas ardeola (assembly GCA_013398915.1). Lineage (NCBI taxonomy): Eukaryota > Metazoa > Chordata > Aves > Charadriiformes > Dromadidae > Dromas > Dromas ardeola. The sequence continues at coordinate 493,924 of VYZM01009863.1, forward strand.
GAGTCCTCGGAAGGGCAACTTCTTTAGAAATGCCAGCCAGCCACAACCGAAAGGCAGAAGACAAGACATCCGTGTGGATGTTAAAAAAAACAATACCCATGAATCACTATAATACCTTTTAACACGCAATAATATTTGTATGCAAATTATGAGATTTTTTTTATATATATATATGTATATATCCATTCATTAAAATTGATTACTATTTCCACACACAGTTCCAGATTATGTTTTACGAAAGCTAGAGCTTTAAAATTAATTTTGAAATAAAAATGAAAAAAGCTAAGAATCAACCAGCAAATATTAAGTTTGCCAGGAAAACCCAGATCATTGATTTTTTTTCCTAATCATCTAAAAAAACCAAGTCCAATATAAAACATTTTTATATGTCTTCTTAATGCAACACATAACAAGCATCAATGAAAACACTGCTTCAGTCACTTAAAGATTTACAGTCTGTAATATGGTTGACTAATAAGATTCTATTATAGCTACTGATTGAATACATCTAAGAGGGCTTTTTTTTTTTAAACTTGGAATAAGATCAAAATGCTTGCAGATTTCAGATTGCTATTAGACACAATAATTATATGCTAAACTAATTACAACTAAAGCAAAACCTGACTTACAACTAATTAAATTTTATTGCATGAAAATAAAGCATAGTCCTTATTTAACACAGGGCACCGCTATAACTGTTTACGAACTCACCAGTCTGTGTATTTATTTCAAGCAAAATGTCTAGGTCACACTGACAAAGGTGGAACGTGGCACGATGTGGACAACAACTAACTCGCTTTATAAAGTCATTCATACACAAGACGATACAAATCAGATCAACATTCCTGAAATTGTTGCTTAGACAGCTAAGAAGCAATCCTAAACGAGAAATTCTCCATTAAGATCCTATTTCATTTTCACGTAGACCGTCACTGCAGTTTTACAACAAGGATCAGGTTTAAATTTCAGAAGTAGATTAGCAATTTAGGAGCTTAAGTTCAATTATCAAGGCTTACAGCTAGATTTCTTTTAAAAGCCTGTTCAGACCTATAAAGACGCTGACAGGCAGCTTCCACTGAATATGAAGTTAGATATTTTAGGTTAAAATCCCACGACTTGATCATCTCCTATACGGCAATGGTATTTTTAATTTTAGCCGAACACTAGCATGCTTGTACAAGCCTAAATAAATACATCAATGTGTCTAGCAGAAGAGAGCAAAGCAAGAGGACTTAGACGCCAAGAAGGAAGGGTGAATACGATCTTGAATAGCAGAGAAAACGGAGGTTGAAAGAACCAGCTGAAATCACCAGACACCCAAGTTAAGCAGGAAAAGCCTTTAGCTTTCTCCTGGTTTTACAAACCCTTTGCAGAATACCGAAAAGCGTTGTTCTCTTTTACTGTCTATTACTTAGGAACCAAGGGCACCTCTACCACGCCATCTGCTTGCGTGCCTGTTGATTTTGACACAAAACTTTCATAAAAGAATAAAAAAAAAAAATAACAGTAGATATCCTTCACAAAGATGAAGATGATCTTAAAGGCTCAAAAACCTAAAGGCAAACTAAATTTTCATGTGCTCCACTTCATTTCTCTCCCATCCTATCAATCATACAATCTCACATATAAAATGGCTGACACTGTCCGTCCCTTCAAATCATGGGCCACTAAAATGAGCTTCCTACCAGAAATGTCTTGGATGTCTATATATGTTTTAAGCCATGAATCTTACAAAAAGTATCGTACCTCCCCACCACCATGGAAAGCTTCTCATTAGATGGCACAAACAGAAAACAAATGCGTGGAATAGTGAGGGGAAGGGGCTGGCATTTAAGTAATTTTATGAGCAGCACAGTTAATTAGAATCATAGAATGGTTTGGGTCGGAAGGGACCTTAAAGACCATCTCATTCCTAGCCCCCTGCCCTGGGCAGGGACACCTCCCACCAGCCCAGGTTGCTCCAAGCCCCGTCCAGCCTGGCCTTGAACCCCTCCAGGGATGGGGCAGCCACAGCTGCTCTGGGCAACCTGGGCCAGGGGCTCACCGCCCTCACAGCAAAGAATTTCTTCCTCAGATCTCATCTCAATCTCCCCTCTTTCAGTGTAAAACCATTCCCCCTCGTCCCATGGCTCCCCTCCCTGACCCAGAGTCCCTCCCCATCTCTCCTGGAGCCCCTTTAGGGACTGGAAGGGGCTCCAAGGTCTCCCCGGAGCCTTCTCTTCTCCAGGCTGAACCCCCCCAGCTCTCCCAGCCTGTCCTCACAGCAGAGGGGCTCCAGCCCTCCCAGCATCAATTAACCCTGGTTTGCTATGGATACCCTCTAGTCTTTTCTTCTCTCTCCATCAAAGTGTTTTTTCTTTCCTTCTCTTCATCCCTGGAGGGGTTCAAGGCCAGGCCGGACGGGGCTTGGAGCAACCTGGGCTGGTGGGAGGTGTCCCTGCCCAGGGCAGGGGGGTGGAACTAGATGATCCTAAAGGTCCCTTCCAACCCGAACCATTCTGTGATTCTATGAGATAGGTCATGCTGTGGGGAACAGTTAAGGTGTCTCCCCTCTACCAAGCCACCGAGACTCATAAACATTCTGGGAACTCAATGCCTTTGCAACCTTTTCCTGTCTCTCATGTTTGTTTGAAATTGGCTAACAGGTTCAAAAGTATTACAGCAGGACTGAGGCACACGTGGTGGGATCACGTACACCGTGTTTCTTTAGAAAGCCAAGCTAAAAAACACGGAAAGAAAGAACGAGCTCAGGGAATAATAAAGGAGATGAATAAAGGAAAAAATACTCGATATTTGAGAAGCAAAACATCACACAGAATGAAAAAACAAACCCACAACAAAAGAGGAATAGGAAAAAAAAACAACAACAGAAAAATATCATATGAAAAGCAATCACTTAAATGCTTCAGAAACACCTATGCATTCTGTGTACGTACACGTCCTATGCTTTATCACATTTCACTGAAGAGCACGCTAGTTTCGTCTGAGCAGAAGAAAGGCATGTAACCACTGAATAAGCAGGGAAGTTAATAAAGCAGATATTCTGAAACAATTTTATGCATCGATGCACTTGTATAGCAATCTTTTAAATATAACCACGATCCCCTCCCTATTGAAGATTTTCATCAACTTGGTTCAACTTAAGTTATTTGCAGCCGCCAGAAACCCCACGGGGCTTGCTACCTTAACTTTAATTTCCTAAAAAAAAATGTTTACTTTCTTCCAGATGGCAAGATTAAATTACATAAACACTGTCAGCAAGTTGAATCCTCAAATGTATTCGTTTCCACCGCAGAAGCTTCAAAACCATCTATAATTTTGTTACTGATGTTTGGAAACAGCTGTAGCTGACATGGCTGTGTGTTGTATGTGTCAGCATTAAAGGATTAAATATTCTTAACCCCCAATGGAACAAACCCGCTCTGGTGGCAAGACGCAGCGTAAGGTACGTCAGAGACCGTTACTCCAATAAGGGTGGCCTATTAGTTCATTGATAAACCACAAGGTCAGAGATGCTGGATTTGGCTTTCCTCTGGAGAACTGTTGGGGGAGGGCCAGAATTTAAGAAATACCGGTATTTTTAAATATCACATGGTTTGAGGGACATGCTGAGCTTATTTCGTGGCTATAGAAAAATATTTTTTTTAGATCATTTTAGGCAATCTTAAAATAATGACATAATACAATATACATACAAAAGTTCTACAACCAACCTTCGGAAAAAATAAAAATATCTTTTATGTTCCATTTTCTGTGTGTGCTTATATAAAAACAAAAGTTATACAAATTGTGTATCATATAAGTAAATCAAAGTGCAAATTTAGGAACAGTCCTCCTTGGGAAGGGTCCTTGATAGGACTGAACGGCCCAGGTACGTTACCGAAACCAGGAACCATGCTGATAGGAGCTGTAGCTCCTGATATCTTCACCTAAGTCGGAAAGGTCAAAGGCCAGAAGTCAGATGCAAAGCTGTCTACTTCAGTCTCCTGGTAGCGGACTGATGGATGGAGTGACAACTTATCATCATTAGGAGAAAAACAAGCAGTCTGACACTGCCAGGAAGGAAGGAAGGTGGCCGTTCCACTTGGCTGCGACATACACCTTCCCACCGGTGATCTCCATGGGGCTGAGGAAGCAAGAACAGCTCCAGCTTGGATCATGAATGGAATGAAAGATAGCATCTTTAACTGGAAAAGGGGAGATTTAGATTAGATATTAGGATGAAATTTTTTACTGTGAGGGTGGATCAGGTTGCCCAGAGAAGCTGTGGCTGCCCCATCCCTGGAGGGGTTCAAGGCCAGGCTGGACGGGGCTTGGAGCAACCTGGGCTGGTGGGAGGTGTCCCTGCCCAGGGCAGGGGGGTGGGACTAGACTGTCTTTAAGGTCCCTCCCAACCTGAACCGTTCTATGATTCTATGATCTTCATAAAGTTATCTTATATGGGTTAAAGAAATCAATAAAGCTGTGGCTTTTTATATACACACATAGATTTATGCTCATAGACTGAGCACATATACAAGTCTCAAAGCCCTCTTCTATACACATTCCTGACCCTACTACCTCATGGCATTTTCTCATTAAGATGAGCTGAAGAAAATATTTATAAGTAATGTTGCAATTTCCTTGTCTACACGTGTTTAGAAGAGTCTTCTTTTTGTAAAGTGCCTGATGCTAACTTGTCCACACCAAGGGGAGCCTTCTCTCCAGCTTGAATGGGTGCAGAGGTAGGTCCCATCACTGCGGAAAAATGGGAAGTGGAAGAAAAAACTGCGTACGAGCAACACGATTGCTGGCACCTCCTTGGGAATTCTGTGAACTCTTGCAAAAATCAGATGATGAATTAGGGCTGCCCTGGAGAGTTCAGCGTTTCAGCGGATCACATGGAAAACTCATTGGTCTCAGTAATACCAGAGAGATTTTCTCCTTACAGATGGCACCGCGTTTTTTTTTTTCCCCTCTTAAATATTTCCTGAGGTACATTTTAAGCTCAATGTGTTTTTTCATTAGGCATTCATGTCTTCGTTCTTCCCCTCACTTTCCAATTCAACAAGGAAAGCTCTCCTTTTTGTCCGCTCCTACCCTCCGCTGAACACTTCCAACCCCTTTGAGAGGGCTGCATGATAGCGAAGAATAAGAGAGAGTCACCTTTTCCCCCTTTCGAGCCCCACAGGCATTACCAACCCACTTAATTCCAAGTCTAACTGAGATTTGAGATTTCATTTCCTCACTTCAACACATGATGATCCAGGCTGTTCCTTTCGCCCCATCAATTTCGGGTACGCTCTGGAAGCGGAGACACTGAAAGCCGTATTCTGGGGCATCAAAATGAACATCGGCAGGAACAGACTGTTCCATCAGTTTCGACGCCACTTTCCCACAGATGCAAGCTGTTCCGTGCCCTGCCATTGGGAGAAAGTTGTCCTGTGGCAAAATGCTATATAATCACTATGATAAAAAAGAATAAAAATTAATCTGCCTTAACTCATTTGAAATATGGGGGGTTTTGCACGTCTGGCATATCACACCCCAACTGTAATGCGCAGTAACGATTTGGAGGAAGAAACAGGATAGCAGAGTAGTGGAACAGGTATCTATAAAATTAATAACTTTCTTTGTAAATCTTTATATGCTTATTCACATAGCATGCAAGCAATTATATAAAGTAGAAATATTTTCTTAGTGACATAATGAAGCTAGTCGTTTATTCTTTTTAGAGTATTCTTTTCAAACCCAATACAACCCTCTATCTCATGTATTTCTGCAATCTAAGGTAAAAAAATAAAAATGATGTTTACACACAGTAGTTTGCAACAGAAAAATGTAGACTCTGCAGAAGGCACAGGCAACCTGATTTACAAAGAAAACAGCATATAAAATGACCCCTGTATCAAAGTTAGAGCAGATGCACACTTGCAAGGTCACTCTACCATCGCTGTTCAGACTAGGTCAGCTTTTGAAGACATATGACTTCAAGCCCGCTTGTTACCCTGACACAGACCTCACAGGCATACGTCTACCTTCATGCTAGACAGCTTAACGAAAATGTCCTTATTGCTCAAGAAGGACACGGAATCCTACGCTGACAGTCCAATACTCACATACACGCGCGATAGCGATTCCAGTTGGCGGATACTCTCACGTTCAGACTTTTCTGAGTCACTAAAACAATCAACTCGCCAAACACCTCGACTCCTCACCCCGCGAGGAAACCCTTCCGTTTCACTAAAATCGTGGGGACTGGGCTGCATCGTTACGATTCACAGGGATGTCAGCATCCGGTCCTCAAATCTGAAAAACCACCTAAAAGAATGGCGTGGCATCGGTACCAGAATTGCACAACTTCTCCCGCATCCCACTGCATTTGTTAACCCTGTGCCAGCCGAGCAAGCTTCTTCCTCCATCCCGAACGGACCCACTCCTTGTGCAAGGAGCAAGAAGCACAAAGCCCCGCTAGGCACTTCAAAATCGAAAATGAGAAATAATGACAACAGCTACACAGGATCACTCGGTACCACGTGCTTTCCAGAAACAAGTATTATATTAAACACATCAGCAATGCTAAACGCTAAAAATCTCTATGGTCAGACTGCACATCACTTCAAAATAAGAAGTGCAGATGGAAATGAGAAAGCAGTAAAAAAAGGACACAAAAAAATGAGAAAAGAATAAGGATTTAAATCAAACTGACATTGAGCCAGAATAGCTTGCAAAATTTAAGCTGAAAGAGTCACAAAATCATCTAGCCATCCTTATGGACAAATCAAAACCAACCATCTCAGACATGTACCACAAATCACTAATGATCAGCTGACAGCAGAAGAAAGAGAAAGGACAATTCTTCGAACTGAAATTCAATTTTCTGACTCTCTTCTGGAGGACAATGCATTCATTCCAGTGTAACACAGTGCTTTCTGAACAGCGACCCACGGACCAAAGCAATACGCAAAGCCGCAGTTCATGATTCGCAGTTCACCGTGGGCAAACGATTCTCCTCCAAAAGACAGCTGAAAATCTTACTTTTCTAATCTTCCTTTTCCAAGTTGCTCCAAGGACATTGCATAACTGAATTCAGAGGAAAGGCGATGGATGAAGCATTCTGTCCGTTAAAGCACGCTGTCCTTAATCTCAAAAAGCACAGAAGCCTTTGGAGACTACATGTTTTACGCACTAAATGAGTATGCCTTTCTTATCTCGGTTGTTGTCTGAGAACTTTCCAAACATACAATGAACGCATCACCCAATTGGGAATTCTCAAAAGACGTTTCTTCCCCCCACGGAACAGCAATCCCTTCTGGTGAGCTGCATCCTCCATCCCAACCTTTCCACACAGATGCAGATTACGGACCTGAGGATGCTGAGCGCTGTCCGTATCTTCCCCTGGCTCCAGGGGAATACCACTCAACCGGGAGCTCCACCACCTCCATCCAGCCTCTTCCACCCAACACAGCTCAGCCACTGTTTGAAACCAGGTTCGCATTAACTACTCCGGTGAGTAAACTGGTAAAAGAGGGTAAAAACCCATTAGGACTCAACAATACCCCCGTAGACTAGAACAACACCTGCTCAGCTTGGGTTCACAAGACAAAAAGGAGGAAAACGCCAGAATTACCATTGTTTTATTAGACAACACAGTTTTATTCTTCTTTTGAATGGGTAATTCAGACTGGTTCATGGGCAAAACATGCTGCTCTACATCATTATCTTTTCTTTCAATGCTCCCTTACGGAGAAGCACGCTCAGGCTTCAAATACTGTCAGTACCCTTACCTTTCTAATGTTTCCTTTCCTTGAGAACTACCTCATCTATGAGACATCAAAATTCTCTTCAGTTGCAACTAGGAATAGAAAAGTAAACTTGTGATCCAGAAAGGGAACCTAAGAAATTCTTTAACAAAATTAATATTTAAATCAAAAGTTTCTTATTTCTTTCTACTAGTGGATTCTAAGTCATATAGAAATAGGTTGATACCGTTGATAATGCACATTTTTTTTTACTTTAGAGGGATTGGGAGGAGAAAAAGTTTGATTTTATACACATTTTAACTGTGATCTATGCAAATCTGTGAAGTCCGCTATCTAATAACGGTTCTGTAACACCAAAACAACAGACTTCTATTACCCAAATTAAAGGATGTTCTCAGTCCGTGACTAAATATAAAACATTTCACCTTGATGACTTTTTCACCTTTGCTTCATAGCTTTATAGGGTAAGACGCAACTAAGAAAAAAGCAACAGATCTACATTCAGAAGGCGCACCGTGCACCTTCATGGCGACATTTTTGAGATTACTTAATTTAAGGCCACGTCTGTGCTACCATGTGCACTGAAAAACATTCACTGTTCTCACCGATGGCAGCAGCAAGAAAGTCATAGTATTAAAATGTGTGAGCTGCTGAGACTGTCACCTAAAAACATTAACAACATGGTTAGTCAGCACCTCTTTTCTTCAAATATAGCCAGCAAAGCTTTGCAGGGAAGTGTAAACACACTGGAATTAGGAAGCCGCAGCGGCGGCGGGTGATTCTCGAACCAAGGGAATTGAATGAAATGCTTTGAAGTGTTGGCCATATTTGAGGATGAGCAACTCAAAACCACGGCTTGACACATTACCTTCATTCTATACAGAAGCAGAGAACCATAGAATGTGCGACTGCTGCCAGAAAACTGTAAGAATGCACTCAGACAAAATTATGGGCCTGCCAAAAATAAGCCTATAGAGAATATGAACCGTCATCCACACAGGCTAATTAAGAGTCAGGTTATACGAAGGCTCTGCTCTAAGTTCTTGTGGTCCTACGAGCAAATCGCCTTTCATTGCCCCACCGTTCAAGTCTGTAAAATAAGGGTAAACATCATAGGTTTTATCGCACCTAATAAACTCCATTGGTAACTTTTATTCATGAACGACTGAAAAGGGGCTGTGGTGACAGTTGTGTTTCAGCCTGCAGTGACAGCAGTCGTTCTGCTCTTACTGGGGGGGGAGGCAAGCACGCACATGTTGAGAGGGCGAGCCCAGGACAGCCACGTACAGGGATTATCTGCTGAATTACATCAGAAACACTGTGCTGCTGCCAACATGGGAAATAAGGATTTTTTTATTTTTTGTTTTCTGTTTTTTTCAATCTAGTATAACTCATTTTGAAACTGTTTACTCTGCCACATTATTTTCATTATATTTTTCTTCCCTTTGTATGTACAGCCAGCCCCGCATGATCCAGGACCACAGTATGACCCAAGGCTCAAACTGACAACCGTTCCTCCGGAAAGATAAAAGTCAGATGTAAAAAAGGGACGTGTACGCTTAAACTGGGATTTGGGCTGGGAAGCGGGTAACATCCCTTCCAAGCAGGAAGTGCCCGTGTTCTACCTGTCCTAGCTTTGTAATATATATGCATTCACGTTGTAGTTACATGCTCACTTTAATCCCACATAATCCCTTTAAAAAGTGCGCTCCCAGCCTTTTTCGCAATTTCTTATTCCCAGCTTTGGCCACTGATTCCTTCCTCTTGCATGCCAGCACTAGCAACTGTAATGTGGCACCAGGCGGCAAATTGAGCTAGAAAAACTAACTCAAAAAAAAAAATTAAAAAAGGAAACAGGAAAATTAACTTGAGGGGGGAAAAAAAAAAAGAAATAAAAATAGTCTTTCAGACAGCTAAACTCTGGCTCAGCCCAAAGGCATACCAGTGCCCGTGTCAGCACCAGAGCAGCGGCAGGAATGAAGGGAAAGGACACTTCTGGCAGATTAAAGGAAGCTGTAGGTTTTCCCCACCTCAAACGTATGCCCTAAGCATCAGGCTGCAACGACACATCCCCCCCTTCTCTGCCCTCTTCTGATCCAATGAATCCTGAAGTTCTTCACAGGAAGCAGAACAACTTCAACAGGAGGAAAAAAAAAATAAAAGCATCAGCATCATAACCTATAGCTAAATGACGGTGACCTTCTCCGGGAAAAACCAGGAGCTGAACTGTGCCGCCCCAGCACAGCAAGGCCGCAGGAGACACAACCGTAAGTCCATCAGAGGATGCAGAATTACCTGCTGTCACATCAGCTGGTGCTAAAGGGGAGGGTTAAAGTGCCAGAACCCCTGTGATCCCCTTACATATATCCATGTCTGGAAGGAGAACTAGGCGGGCAGAGGGAAAAGCTCCATAAATAGCTGCATCTCCTCTTTGCAACCCCGAAGCCCGGCTCTAAGTGATCAGCAAAGACTTTGGGGAAAGCTGCATTATGAAATACAGTTCTCTTTCAGGTTTGTTTCTACTAATTCCAGGTTACTCTTTCCTTGAAAACTTCCGAGAGGCACAAACCACCAACACGAGCATTGATAGCATTGACACTATACTGACAACAACGGGGTGGTTTTGTTGCTTTTGTTCTAAAAAATCTTGAATATAGAAACGCATGGTCTAGAGAAGTCAGCCCTCTTTTGTTTCTCTGTAAACACACACCGATGGCTGCGACACCCCTTCTGCTGCTGGTTGACCTCCTGGAGACCTGCAATTCCATTACAGAGCAAGGGAATCACAGTATCGTTCCTTTTGCTTCTATAAAACAGTATATATGGGGTGAAAAAAAAGCCAAACACACCGGCCCTACTGTATGCATGTACACATACAGTTATTGGAGGGGAAAAAAAGAAAAAAGAAAAAAAGGCAGTCTTGTATTTCAGTTTCCTCTCTTTTATTTATGGTTTCTCTTGGTTAGCCTAGTCCCCAAAGTTTTCTGCTGTGATGCTGAGTACGGAACAACGCAATTCGCCGAGAGGAAAAAAACAGAAGTTGCAAACCCCATTTCTAAGAACTCCTTTTCTCCTGTAGGTGTTTCTAATTTAATAAGCCAGGAGAATGTAGGTGGTGTGCTCTTCCCTTTTTTAAAATAATAAACAGAAAAGGCAGCCCTATCCTCCTTATATTCCTGCCCTGCACCTAGCACGCCGCCGTGGCTGCCTGCTGAACTGGGTCAGCGAGCGGACTACCAACCTGGCAAAACATAAATAAAGAGAAAAAATAAAAAAAGAGCCTGAATGGTTATTTTTCAACTGTACCGTGGCTCTGAATTCGGTATACAGCCAAGCAAAGAGCTGAGCTTCTACAAAGGAGAGGGCAGCGGAGCGGAGGACAGGCCGTAAAGGGGGCAGGGTGGCAATTTTTTATTTTTAAAGGAAGTAGTGGCAGCTTATGAAAGCTTAAAATGTTAATCAAATCAAAACCTTACTTTTTTTTTTTTAAGACAGTTATGAACCACCGTAGAGGAGATGAAAGAACAAGCAGTTCCTGCGCTTGTCACACAAAAAAAGTCATATAAGCCATCTTCTGGAAGTAGAAATTGGTATCTAACAGTCGTTTTCAGCCATCAGGGAGAAATATAGCAGCGATGAGTGAAAGAGTAGGCCAATGGCACAGTAAAGGAGGGTGAAGAAACACTAACACCAAGCTTTCAGAATCCCTAGTACTTTTGATTTGTAGGATGTGAAATTAAACTAAATACATTGGTAATGTTATGAGTGAAAAAAAAAAGTCTACAGCCATTGCCTGCTTACATTTTTTAAAATATCGATGAGCTGGAGTTTTAACTTAAATGCACTTAACCCACTTTTGGCACACTTTCTAATCTAAAATTCTTTGCATTGTTTTCAGCAAAAATATTCAAAATAGCAGCAGATACAGTGCTTATCGGTTAATCTGTCTATAATGAAATAATGCATAAACTTTTTTTTCCCCTGAAACAACGTCAATCTAAGCCAGAGCCTAAAAAACATATACGAAAACGTCCACATATTTGCAGCAACACTCGTTTCTGCTGTGCATGTTAATGTATGTTAATGCAGAAGTCAAGATCTTATTTTGGGGAGAATATCCAACCAACAAATTGATGATGAAACAGCAGTTTGGAAATAATGTGGTTTCACTTAGAACATTAAATAAAACAACGCAAAAGTGAAAAGAATTATTTTTGTTCTGGTTAAACAAACCCTTAACTTCCACGCTGTTTTTACAACTTACCGTTGAGGATGTACATATGAAACCCAGCCTAGTTAGCCGAGATCACCGAATGGAGCCAACGCGTTGGGCATCTCGCAAAGGAAATCTACTGGAGCCAGCCTCCAACCTCCCAAGCAATGGAGAAAAGGTCTTAAAGACCTTCACAAAGTCAAGATCCCTCCTAGGCTGTTTTCATTTCTTTCCCTCGGTGGTGCGGATAGAAAACTGACGTGCTACAGAAAAAGGGCTTCATCGGGCCCCTGCCTTTGGGTTTCAGCCCAGCGGGCTCCAGCCCACCCCGTCTCCATTGCAGGTCCCCAACTGCTGCTCCATGCCACGTTAACTAAAGGCTTTGAAGTCTCATCTACAGATTGGAAGTGGTTTAACATCAACGTGATACCCGGTGCTGTAGCTTCAGTTTAGGCATTATGTGCTACACGTCAGCAGAGTCTCTTGACATTCAAAAAGTTGGGAGTTACTGAACTTTTTTTTTTTTAATTATTTATTTCATAATGTTAAAAAGACAGCATTGTAGCTTGTTATTCTTGTCAATTCTGTAACAAACCAAAAGGAAAAAAAATAGCCTTAGGAAAAAACCTACAGATTTGAGATTCTCATATTAAGTCAGTTAATATCATCTTTAATCCAGCCTCATAATAAAAACCTCAATAAAAAGCTGTTAATCTGGGTTCCATACATGATGTTGCTATTGTGCACTTAATATAAACCAGCAAACTCACCCTCTGTTAGGTTAGCATTGTGTAATAATGAGCAGGTGTGTGTACTAAAATGAAGCTAGTTTTTTCTTTCTTAACATTTGAATTAATTTTGTCAAGTTTGTAGTGCAGGGCCACTTACTGCACCGCACAATCATTCTAGAATTTGAAAGAAGTGCTGAAAAAAAGACTTTTTAATGCAGTTCTTTTTTGTGATTAACATATTAAAAGAAAAAGGCAATTTCCAAAGGTAAAATAGCTCTTTTCAAGAAATACCTGTAAGTTTCTAACACAGAGGGTCCTCCACGTGCTTGTCCACTCCCACCAGTCCTCTTGATGAGTTAATAGGAACTACCTTATACAAGCACGGTGGATAAAAAATTAGCAGTACAACAGGTTATAAAACAGTAACATCAGTTCATTAAAATGGACTAAACCAGGAATACTACGATTTTAATTCTGAGCCCGTTAAACCAAACTATTCTTCCAAATGTGGTCAATGGAATCGGCACTGGCAACACCGAACCCAGACGTGATACCCGACTCGTAAATTCAACATCCCCAAGAAGGATTGCGAGGCGTGCAGCCAGGAAGTGTGGAATCGCAGAATAATTTAGGTTGGAAAGAACTTCTGGATGTCATCTTGTCCAAAACCCTGCTAAAAGCAGGTCTAATTAAATCAGGTCTGTGCTAGTAAAAAAAACCCAAACAACTCTTAACCTCTAAATCAGGAAGATGGAAGCAAAGCGCTTCTTGGGAACGGTCCCAAGAACACATCCCCAGCCTGAACTGCAGAACCATGCCCAAGAATTGTGGGGGGGGACAGAATTGGTGCAGATCAAAACGCTGTAAGAACGGTCTTCAAGAGTTAAGCCATATAGGTGATTGCGTGCCAGCACGCGGGGAAATCACAGCGTGGTGTTAAATATGGTGGTAGAGGCGTAACCTCATCGCGCTCCCTTTTGGACAAGAGTGCCCTTTTCTGTGGTCCAGCAAAGAAATGGTCATTGGACTTGCCTTTTGGAAATGCTGGGGGTGGATGGGTGGAAATTACCTTGAATACGTTTAACAATAAGGCTTGGCTGAGGAGCAGAGTGTTGTCAGCACAGCTCAGGGCTTTATGGTCTCTCCGTAAAAACGGGATGGTTCATCCAGTCATTTCTAGTCAAGTATTTACTAAAAAACCACAATGCAAAGGTAGACTTATATCAACGGTTATGGGCGGGGCGTGTAATCCTGTATCAAGAAGATAAAAAGAAGAAAAAAACCCCACACTGATTATTCTCAAACTCGCCTCATCTTAAACAGCCTGTCCTCTGAAAGCAATGAGCCTAAACCCGTATGCCACCCACCACAGGCACAATGCCTATTCACTACACCGTCTCATTGAAGTCCCTGGAACTACCGACCAAAGAGATTATGCAGAGATTTGCAGAGTTAGACTCAACAACAAACATATCAAAACCACCCAAATTCCTATTTCGGTCCTAAACTCACACTTCAGAATTCAGAAGCTGAGTTTGAGAAAATCTGCACACCCTAGAACTCACATGATAAAAACATAAGATTTGTCATTTAAGAAGAAAAACTGAGGTACTCATAGGTGAAAAAAATTAAATAGAATGGTCGTGTATTTTCGGCTTTCTTCGAAAAATAAGGCTTTCAAATGAAAAATCAAGATGATTCTACCGGCATTTTAACTCTCCCTGGATAAATAAAACCTGATAGAACAATGACCACCGCAAAGCAACCAACGGAAAAGTTTGCATCAAATAAGTGAATACAAAATATTCTGCCCTTGATTGTTGAATGAATTTGAATGAGTGTCGCCATTTTGATAGAATGAATCTGGTATTTTGGGCCTCAGGAATTCTACCTCCTGATGACGACATATTATGGGGCGAGCGGAGGGAACATCACCACTCGCATCCTTTTTTAATGGCAATGTTTGAAATCTCTAACACGGTTAAAACATCTTGTTTAAAAAAATGCTTATGTAAAACACTAGAAAATATTAAATTTCCATTACTAATTCTGCACCGAATAAGTGAGAGTTGACTTATGCAGCTAATATTAAATTTAGATATTAAATACATGTCCATATTGTATGCAGCCTAGCTGGAATTCACTAGATTAAACATACTAATTAATTTGGTCATGGTGTGTTTTGTATTATAATTCAGCTTTTATTTATGAGGCCCACATATTCAGTTTACTGAATTTAATGACTGCACTGTTCTTAAACATACCATCAGAAGTGCTAACATTTTGTATCATTAACCCTATATCATTCCACAATTAACATGAAATTATCAAAAGAGTAATATAAGCGGCTATGTACTTTTAAGCCACTTAAAACATTTCTAAATGTAATTATAACTATTTCATGCTAAGTAAGAGTTGATATTCCATTTTCACTCTAAGATATTCTTCACTCGAGAGAGAAAATAAACCCCCAGCTTTTCTGATCACTTATTACTTTTAAGTTTCCTGTAGAGCATAGTCGTTCATGGATGTATTTCTGGGTTATCACACATTTAGACAGAATTGCTCCCTCTTTCACATATTTCTTGCAGTCAATAAGATGAAAACAGGCCACAAGCATGAATATTTCATTACAAGGTGGGTCTTGTTTCATGGTCTAATAATACACGAATGACTGAAAAACTTTCTGAAAGGTGATGCGCATTTCTGCTCCCAGCATCACCCAGACGTCACTCTGGGCCTCCGACCCAAAGTGTTTCGGGGGGTTGTCGACACCTCCCAACATACTGGCCTCTGCTGAAATCACACGCTTCTGCAGTCACCAAACCAGGGAAGAATAAGAAAATCCTCCTATAATTTTGTACTGCAGCGCTCACCAAGTGAAACTCCATTGAATGGTCAACGCACGCGTGCGCGCACACACACATATGTGTGTTTTTAAAAGCTGCCAGGAAAGCTTTTCATTCATCTGCCCAGCAATTTACATCAAAATCAAATTGTTACTTTTGAAAATGAGACAATTAAAAACGGTGGGTGGGTGTGTATTGCCATCGCAAGCAGCGGAGCAGGGTATGAAAGGAATCCTTCCTAGCGCCTATACCATCTTAGACACAAAGTCATCTCTTAAACCAGACCCAAAACAAAAATGAGAAACTATAACACTACGGGGCTCTCTGTTGCCCAAAGTCTTAATTTTCTAACTAGTTATGGATGAAGGGAAATCAAATCTGAAGACTCATCTCAACTCCTATCAGCCTGACTCACCAAACGCAAGCTAGAACCCCCCAGCGTTCCCAAGTATGTTTTTGTTTGGTCTGAGCTCAAACAACCATTTGTGGAGACCCAGCATTTCCCAAGTTCCACCACCACTTTAAAAATACGTTTCTGCTTTCTGAAATGGGAACGGGGGTGAACAAATGGCGGTTTAGGAGCTGCTGCCCGAACGTTAAGACTTCCAATGACTTTGCCTTTGCTGATAAAGCGCTACACAGACGCTCACAACTCATAACCAAGATTTCAACCAGCTGATTCGTTGGAATATCAAACCTTTCCTCTGGTTCTGGTTGCGTAGGTTTGGACGCCGCCACTCAACCTTTTGACATGGAAATCAAGAATCTCTCTTAAGGGGAGCAGGGAGACATCAAGCACTTTCATATATATTCAGCAGCATGAATAAAGAATGCCTTTCTAAGAAAAATTGATTTAGTAATATGAATTATTTTCTGCTTTGCCAAGTTCACTAACAGAATGAGGTTTTTTTTTTCTTTTAATGGAAAATAACGTCTGAGCCCTGGCGCTTTTCAGGGGCACCGGAGCCTATTCAAAATAGCAATGTATTTTATAACTGGGAAGACGCAAACTGTTCACAAAGAAAAAAAAAAATAAGAAGATTTAAAGTGAAATGTAAACTGAGCGTAAGCTCTACAGTTTGTCACCTGCAAAGTAAATGGCCATGTCCCCAGTGAGGCGAGCGGGGCTGCGCTGGTTTGCTTTAGCTGGGCATGTCCTGGCTCCACACTCTCTCATTCATAAAACCAAAATTACTCCACCTCCCCCAGCCCTCCCAACGCACCCACTCTGACCCGCCCGGGAGGAGAAATACCAGCAATACAATCTGCCTTTAGGTTTTTGCTAGACAACTGTGACACTACTCACTTTCATAAAGCTGCTCGGCGCTCATTAGTCTCATAAGCGTTACACCATTAGGAAAAGAGATTTTTAAATGAATGAACGATTGGCTGTGACAAGTAACATTTGATGGTTTTGCGTTAAAAGGTGCTCCCGTCATTCAATTACAGACTTCTTGAGAGGAACGCCGGTCAGTTTATTTACGTGGCACTCTAAGCATAAAGTTTCGGTAGGATTTCTTTAAAAAAGGTCAGACAAACGCTCCAAGAATTATAATGAGAATGGATGAGGCCTTTGAAGGACGACACAGTCTTTCATTTGCTAATCTAAAGTAACACTTATTAGCAATGATGATTGCTTCAATCACGACACAGTCACCCACTCCATGACCCAGACAAAGTGTATCAAGGACTTGTGTGATTTCGGAAACTATTGTTGTATGATGGTAAATCATGTGCTGATGACATCCCCCCCCCCAGAAAAAAAAAAATTGTAACATGCAGCTTTTAATTACAATTCCTGCCAAGAAAAATATTTTAAAATTTATATTTCACCAATTTTACCACTGACAGGAGTTTTCTTAAGACAGTAAAAATTGTCAAGACTCAAATAAGGAAAAAAGACACGTTAGTTCCTTTGTATGTTGGTTTAACTGCTGTCAAAAAATACTATTAGAAATTCAACACAACGCTGGAAAATAACACCAACACCACTACTGATTTCAATCCAAGTTCCACACCAACAGAGGTTTTACGATAATATTTGTTGTTTTTCTGAACATTTGTCTATGCTGTTCACAGGAAAAAATTGAAGTTCTAATATCTCGAGATTTTTTGCAAACTGCTATTTTACACTTGTGAAATTCAGATGCAAAAATACAGGTGTAAAGGTTAAATTTTGAATTTAAAAGATTTATAGAATACAGATTTTAGACTGTCATTAGAGAAAGATATTCTTCTCCCTTTTCAAACAAATTAATTGCAAGAGTGAACGAAGTTTTTGCCTGTTTTGCGCTAAAAATTTCTGCAGTCATTCCGGGGAGGGGAAGAAAAGAACAAAACCCAGAGAAACCCAGACTCTATTATTAGGTAGTTATAACCCATAGCTAACACATGTTAAGATTCTCATTTTAAATGTTTACCAGAAGTGTGTTAAAAAAAATAACAACCAGTAAAGTCAACAAAAATAATTTAACACGTCTTTTCTTGTGTTGAAAACTGTTTTTGCTTTCTGTTATACATGAAGATTGCATTTGCATTCATGTAAGCCTACAGCAAAGTTGCTACTATAACCTATAACGCACGGTTAATATATGAAAAGAAGATTTTAACACTAAGAGATGCTACAGCCTCCCAGTCCAGTAGCACATACCAATCCAGGTAATTTGCTGACTTCAGTGGATCTGCAGGGTACGTTCATCAGTGCAGAATTTACTACAGCACTTCCCAATTTCTAGCTTCTTTTTTTCCTTGCTGTATTTCTTGGCACTCATGTTTACAATTACTTTTTTTTTTTTTTTCCCCCCAGACACAAATACGCACATCGAGTATCAACAACCTCAATCTGTTACACAGGCGCAAGTTGCAAAATTTAAAATAATTAGGTCAGCTAGGCTTGGACTTCTAGGTTGGATTTCGGCCTTAATTAGAAAAGCATCCCCTCGCCTTTGCAAGGCCCGTGGCGCCTCTCAGGACAAAAATCAGTTCTGGGCTGAAACTACTTTTCCATCTCGTGTCATCCAAACATCACCTTGGCATAAAAAGCATTTTACAACAAAAATAAAAATACTGTAGGATGAAGGTACGTATCACGCGGCCAGACCTCCACCTAAGAAGGCAATCAGAGATACAGTTTGTGCTGTATTCTCCATTTTATAACACGTTTAAAAGATTATTCCCTTTGTATTAGTTCAGTAGCAGCTATTTCAGTTACAGTATTAAAATGAACCTGTCCTGACAATGTCTCTTCCACAGCAAAAGCCTGAGCTAAGTGGTGTGGGGCACTTACAGCCTGGTACTCGTAAATATTTTGTAATTGTATTAGCTTCTCATCTGCATAGGGCTGGAAAAATTTTTATGCAATGCTTCAGCTGCAACGTGCTGGATATTGTTTACATGCACACTTACACTAAGAGACTCCTGTAATTACTTCAAAATGCGAGCTTAAAAAAACCCTACTGAAGGCAATTAGCATGTCTTGCAAGAAATACATAAATAACTAACTACAATTTAGATCGAAATCACTGTCCTGCTAATAGACGCACACACAGAAACCTTCTTAGAATTGTGTTTACTATTTTCAGAGGTTTCTCTTTTTTAAAAAAAAAAAAAAAGTTTGGCCTTTTTTACTTAGTTTTTCTCTCTCTATCGAGAAATCTATTTTTCCTCAACTGTAAATATTTCTGCAGCAGCCTGTGGCCACATACTAGCGGTTCAGAAGGAAGCGGTGGTGAAGCTGAGCCCAGAAGGTGCACAGAGGGAACGTGCAAACATTTCAGCAGACACCGAAACAACCACTACCCTTGATAATTTTAAAAGGGAAAAAAAAAAAAAGTAGCAGGTCTTTTGTTACCTACGCAGGCAATATGCGAGTAGACGTACACCTTGCCATCTGCAACTAGCCTCCTGAGTTTTGATTTCAAGCACTAAAAGTGTTTAAAAATAATGCAGTAGGTGTGCATCGTTACAGATCGTAGTGATGCTCTGAGATACTACTTGTGCATTACACCCATCACTCCAGACTGCATGCACAGACCAGTTTAAGGAACACCATTCAATATAGGTTTGGGTTTGTTTTTTTTTTTTTTTTCCTAAAAAACACACCTTCCCCCTCCCCAGCTGCTCCACCAAGCTTCATTCAGGCCACCGAAAGGGCACCCAAATCTCCTGACCCTGTGCTCAAACTCTTGGGAGCCCCAACACTTGTTTGGAAACAAATCACTTCTGGAGCTGGAGCGGGCTCGCTATCAATCACCACCACCTTAACTCCCCGTAATAAGGCAGGTTTGGGATGCAGACGGATACATTGTGAAATGCTGTATCTAAAATTGATTAGAACAGCACTCAAAATGAATGCAGCCCTCCAAACCACTTCTTTGCTCAGAAACATTAATCTCAATTATAAGGAGAGCTTCATAATGGTAATGCTTGGTATGAAAAAAGTATGAAATAAATCAGGTTTTATAAGACACAGCAATTAATCAGTTTTAGAACTAAGAAAAGGAAAGGTTGTTAAAGCGGCACATTTTTACAACGGTACTCTTTAAAGCCTCCGTAACCTCCAAAATATTAAATGTTTAGGTTTTTTATTTAATCGCGCAGCTGACAGTGTGGATACCTATCCTAACTTTGGGTTTCCGATATGTTTTACCACAAGCTAAAACTCTTTGCAAATACTACTACACTACTATAAATTAAAGCATTTATTTTAAGATCACAAGACACCCTTCAGCCTAGGAAGAGGAATCGTGTGCAAGCATCCTGAAAGAACTTACTTATTTTACCAGTTAGCCTGGGAAGAAAAATTTATTCCATCCAGCCAAAGTTTTCATTATAAAAGACTAAAATAATTTCTGATAATTTTTTATGCAGTATCAACTGCACAAACTTGCAGGAGCTAAAGTCACATTATCACTACATTTGCTAAAAGAGTAAACCTAAGGAGTTTACACGTATTCATTTAATAGAACAGATTATACAGTAAAGCTATTCTTAAAAGATAATAATAATAGTATATACATATGTTAATCTGATTAACAACCTCTAATGCGTAGTACCACAGTTCAAATTTGCCTCAATCTTACACAAGTGCAGTATACTTGCATAAGATTTTTTTTTAAAGATTTCTCTTTAGAAATTTTGTATTTTCTTTTGTACACTGCCCGAGTGAACAGCTTCCTATAACAGAAATGCAGCATTCAGCACAGTAAATGCAGTACCACTATAAAATTAGAAGTACTTCTGACCTGAAGCCTTAGCATTAAGTCTGTGGTGTTTTCTTTTGAGCCTGTACAGCACAATGCCCCTTCACGAGCAGCACCTGATCCTCGAGTTCCTGAGCACTCCCAGTTTTTATTGGGCCTAACCCCAAACTGATGCAAGTCAGGGGGAGTTTCTGCATCAGTCTCCGTGGGCATCCGTCTGCAAAAGGCTCTCCCATTTCAACTGGAGGTGAAGGTACTCGGACTCTAACTGAGCTGAGCCCATAATCTATTAATTGTTGGGGCTAGGAGACGACAGAAACATACTTTCAGGTTGATTATTGTTTCATTTTCTGATATTTTAGGGGGTGCATGTCAAATAGCTCCTTGTTAAAAGCAGCTATTGTGGATTGATTTGCAACTTTAAATCTAGCTCCTATTACTAAATCCTTTTTTTCCTTTTTCCATTTGAAGAGAAAATAATTACTCCTGGCTCAAAGAGATTTGACTGAAGCACCAGTCTTAACTTGCTAACTGGATTATGAATGTATTTCTGGATTTCCGCCCCCCCAATAAATATTAAACAAAAGAGCCTTCTTAGCGTGGTCAAGTATTTCTTCTACCAAACAATATCTTTCATCTCGGTGTTTACTCATGTAAACTCATTTCACTTTTTAGTCTGATGTATGCATCTAATACTTCACTACTGTTGGCTTTTTTCCCCCTCCCCTAATTTACCAGACCATTGAAAATAACCCAACAAGTTCATAGCGGCAAAGCTTGGAATTGTAACATATTATTTTTCTCAACCTATTGTGTTCTCCCCTAATTTAAGTGATATATTTTTCATGTATATTCATACCCGTATCGGGCCCATTCTTCCTAACTATTCTTACATTACATCAAAGTACACTTTATGAAAGTCTTTCCTTACATACGATATTAAACCAACCTCCTAGATATGAATGCATTAATAATTCTGAATAGCACTGCGATTATTTTACAAGGGAAGAGCTGCTGTATTTTTCATCAGAGAGTGTCTTTAAGCGTTTTACAATTAACTTTTCTATAAGATAGCTGACCATAGACGAGCAACGTTTATACTTCAGTGTGCTCTTTACAAGACTAAATTTTAGGATGCAAGCATCCACAGAATATTATTGTAACTCTGCAATGGAATGGTGCTAAATGCTTTGCATGAAGAAGTATATATACTATGAAGCAAGCAACAGACAAATAAAAACAAACAAGCATCCAACTCAGAAGGCTTAATGTAAAGGACACATGATATTTAGAAAGTACAGAAATAAAACTGCTGAGGTTTTCTTATAAAAAGAAGTAGTTTAAACCTAAAAATTTAGAACTATGTGGTATCTTAAACAGCTCCTATTCAAACTTTTCACAGGGCGTGAGCACATAAAGATGCCTTTTTGTATATTTTCACCTCGTTACGTTACTTTCCTTTAAAGCAACTTCACAACAGAAAA
Organism: Dromas ardeola; assembly: GCA_013398915.1. Classification (NCBI taxonomy): domain Eukaryota; kingdom Metazoa; phylum Chordata; class Aves; order Charadriiformes; family Dromadidae; genus Dromas; species Dromas ardeola. Next base: position 516,144 of record VYZM01009863.1, read on the forward strand.
CTTTTAAGCCCCCGGAGCCAGGGACCTGCTTCCTACACACATCCCCGTAAAGAAAAAAAATACCCACCAAGCCCCCAGAGCTGTGTGTCACCTCCCGCGGAGACCCCCCTCCTTTCTGTCCCCAAAGCACAGGGACACACCGCGCGTCCTCACGCTATTTGCGCTACAATT
>VYZM01009863.1:519778-540867 GCA_013398915.1 Dromas ardeola
GTGAGCGGCAAGATGCGCTTTAGCGCAGCCAGGTCGGGGTCGCCTCTACGCGATGCAGACAATTAGCACCATCACCCTGCGCCTGGACACTTTATAATCACAACCCTAATTAAAAAATAAATAAATAAATAAATAAAATAAGTGCTCCTTTCGGCTCGCCCATCAATCTTGCTGGCTGATCCTAACATGGCAGCAACTATTCCCGTTTCTTCCCGTGCCTTCCCGGCGAAGGCACCGAGTCACCGGTTGCTCGGGCTTGTCGCAAAGCCACCGCGATTCTCCCTTCCCTCCGCGCCTTACCGCCCCCGCGCAGCCCTCCGCGGCGGGAGGGAAGGTGACGAGCCGCCTGGGACCACGCTCTGCCGTCATCCCTGGCGACACACGCATCCCCCCCCCGCCCCATTTCCCCCCGCTTTGGGAAACTTTGGTGAGAAAGCGGCGGACTCCGCGCCGCTCCGCGGGGGATGCGCAGAGGACGGAACTCCGGCGGTCCGGGGGGCCACGTGTAGCTAAAAAAATGTACAAATTCGGCAGAAATCCGCGCTCTGTCTTGTCAGTTTGGTTGTTTTGTGGGTTGTTTGTTTGTTTGTTTGTTTTCTTCTTTTTTTACAGCAGTAGAGCGAGAAAAGTGCTTTCCCCGAGTCCCGAATTGTGGTAAAATTGGAAAACAAATATTCTAATCTGATCACTGACAAAGCCATAAAATTAAATAGCTGTCTGCAGAGGGAAATATGTCTTAATTACCTTAATTAAAGCAAGATAGGGCCTTACACACATTCATTTTGAAGCCACTAAATGTACTGATTATCATACAAATCAACCTTTAAATGGGGGTCATGCTTTTCCACTACATTAGTTTGTGTTCCACCGCATAAAACAAAGCTATATGGGAAGCTGACCTCTGGCGAGAATGATGCACTTCAGCTGCGCACAACTGCTGACCCTCTTCATTGCGTTCTTCGGAAGGAACCTGAAGGAGTTTGCATATGATTTGGACTCCAAAAATGCCTCAATACTGCATTAGGAACTCCTGCCTGAGCTAAACTTATGGCCCGAAAATCAAGCACATAATCTTTTTAATCACCTTGCACTCATACGTCGGAGCCATCACCAAACGCTGTTATTGCCATCAGTGCGAATTAGTACACGAGGCCATGAAAAATTTAAGATTTGTCTTCGCTGGTATAACGCTTTCCCAGAAAACTGTAGCTGGGGGTAACCATCCATACTTTCCAGTAACAGGAGGAATGCGGAATATTTCTAGCGATTCAGAAGTCAATATACAGACCTTATATGCGCCACGCAGAGGTTTACGTCATAAAGTCACATTTATTCAGAATTTATGATTTTTGCAAGAAGAAAGGGGCTTTGTTTTAAATAAGCTTTACACCCATAATTAAGACTTTTTTCCTTTCCGTCTGAAAGATGTATAAAAAAAAAAAAAAACATTATAAGAAATTCCACCAATTAACTGTTCAAATAAAGGAAATTTGCAGAAAAGATTATTTGAAGGAAAGAAAAGATAAGCACATAGAATGAGGAAAAAAGAAACCAAATGTGCTTTTCTGCTGTCTGTTTCTTTCCCTTTTCCTTCTCCCCTGCCATGTACTCCTCCCAGTAGAAGACATCACTAACAAATGCAGTCTGGGAAACGTACCTCTCTAACTAAAAGCTTTAATGAGGGACAATGTTCTGCTACTTTATTTTGATAATTTGGATGTTAATTGCTCCGATGTGCTTAAACAGGGATTTTATTAAAATACTACCGGTTTATAAAATTTCTCAGGCTGTTTGGTAGTAAAATCTGTTGTATTCAAGATGACTGCTTTCATTCCTGGAAGACAAGAGTTCAGGCAGTAGAGTGGTAACAATCTGTGTTTGTTCCTGTCTGCTCAGGAGAACTGTTTCTAATTGATCTGGCATGGAATTTAGTTGGAAATGTGTATGTTGCAACCTAAGCACAGTCCCTGTATGCTTTGTAAAGTGATCACCATATGGGCCTTATTTGAGACATTTGAAGGTTTTAGCCATTAACCTTGTTTAAACTGAGCTGTAAATTCAACTCTCTGAGCTGAAAAATATGTATCTAAGCGTGTGTGGATGTATACCTATCTATATATGAATATATAGGTGTGTATATATATTACTATAGATCCACATCCACACACACACACATATATGCATAAACACACATCCACAGCCATGCTTACACTCTCACCATTGTTAGGTATCATGAACATGTCCCGACTATTTGCATATTATTATTAATTAATAAAGGCACTCGTTATTTTTTAGAAAACCTGACGAGTGAAAACAAATGTGGATCTAAAGAGGAAGCTGCTGGTATTACAGACACATTTTCAATAGATGCCATTTTAATATTTGAGGGGTTTTTTTTTTTTTTTTTTTTTTTTTGTGGCGAAAATACGCTTAGGTCTATTTCCACATATCAGAATATTTTTTAACCACTCTCCTGATGTCATGGAGATTTAATTAAGAAAGCCGGGATAAACTAATAGCAAAGCCGTCTGAAGTTCCTCCATGGAAAACTTTTAGGAGATAATGGTTAACTGTGATTCTTTCAATCGTCGGGACAATTACCAATTTTTAACCCTCGAAACTCTTAATAGCGATTTCTTGCTCTGAATGAAAAATGAACGGCCGGGCTTTGTTACAGGTAATAGCGCTAAGTTATGAATGCTGATGGCCTTCTCGTACAGCCTTAAATTACATTGGAAAAGATACAGTTTCTTTAATTAAAAAAGCTGCACCGAACTAATCCCTCTAGCTGAAAAAAGAAAAGTTTTAAGCAATCTCTTTCTGCTCTGGGAGAGAAAGGCAGACAATACCATAACAGATCAGAAACATAAGCTATAGTGTGCAGCCAGGAGCACAGCAGGGAACTGAATACTGCTCCGACTGTGTCATTTTTTAATCCCCCATCCCAGTTTTCCCCGTCTGACCTCATGCTGAGATGAAGTTATCACAGAAGACAGCTTTACTCTCACCAATGAATCCAACCCTGGATCTGTATTATCCTCAGCAGATCAAAACACCGCTTTCATCAAATAGCATTATCTGCATAAAAGGCATGCAATTGCCCGATAATTTCACCCAAACTATGCTATTCATTTAAAGGACAAGAAGAGAAATGTAATTCATTCCTTTTTTTCCCCCTGGAAAAGCTAACTTATACTTCACTCATGGGAACTTTTCTTTTTCTTTAACACAAGATCTCAAGAAGAGGTCCATTAAAAGTTTCCCCCTGGTTTACAATTAATTGTTCGAGCACCCCGGTGCCGCTTGAGTGACGTAAGTGTAGTTATGCAGAAAACTGGCAGGGAGAATTCACAAGGCTCGCTGTAGCCGTGATACTGATTCCATTAGCCATGGTTCTGCTAACCCTAATAATGAAATCATATATGGCATAATTGTAGCAGCCTACAAATAAATAGCAGCTGAAGACATTTACAGGAGAGCTGGGCGATAGGGTCTTTCCTACCAATAGAAATTTTCGGTCTAATAGTTTTGCCCCGGCACGGAAAAGCTGCACCACAAGATCCCGAAATATCTTCGCTAATGTACGCGTTGTTTATAACAAACGTGCCCATATATTAAAAACTCACGCTGGTGCCTTGTCTTCCAGAAAGAAAAGCGCGCGGTGCTGTGGCTCATTGGTTTTATTGATACACGCTACAATCAGTAAAGCCATGACGGAGGTGGGCACATTGCTCCGAATGCGTGCCGCTACCACAGCTATCGTGTTGGGACTATTCCACCCACTCTGCAGAAAATTGTTAAACCGGTCTTGGAATTCCCCTGCTTGTAAAGGGCTTATGCATATCTCATGCTTCTTCCATAGAAAAATTATAAGTAATGTTTTGGGTTTTTTTCAAAATTTTTTTGGTTAATACTTTTATGAGAGAGTAAAGGGTATTTTGTGTCGGAGCCCTGTGCTTTCTAGGCCGTGGCTGAGAGGTGTTCCTCTTTCCGAACGGCGGTGAGGATGCTGAGGGCCAGAAGCAAGCGCTGATTTGTATCTGGCAGGGGGAATTCTCCCTTTCTTTTTCTAACAGTACAAAGGCCTCGGTAAGTCATGGGGCTGCAAATGCTAAACGAAGTACCTGTCCTGGCCTAAATATTGCCTACTCTACACAATGTTCTCCGGTTACTTTTCTTTAGGACCACTGGACAGGTACTGTTCTCTATTCAGAGGATAAAACTTTTATTTTCCGGCGTGCCTTTGATACTTTTTAAAACAGGAGTTCTTTGAAGTGGCTCAGAGGTTTGGAATCACAGGAGTTGCCTCAGAAGAGCTGGATTCGTGAGCCTCACAGAGGCGCACCACACGTTTACCATGGGGCTCCAACCTCTCTGTACGCGCCGGCACTATGGAACTTCATACTATAAAAAAATATCAGTTTAGTCCACAACCTTCTTGGGTCTTTCCAGCCTCAAGGTAGAGCGCTTTTCCCCCCTGATTTCGCAAAAACTCCTTTATAAAATTAAAATACGTAAATAGTGCTCCTTTATAAAATTAAAATATGTAAATATATATATTCACTTTCCCTGTCAAGTGATATCTTATTTTTCAATGGAAACATTTTCCTATCATACCTGAGGGAGGATCCCGATGAAAGAACCCTGTATCTAAAAGCTTGTGTCCTGTTTTCAGCTATATCAGCTAAACAGAGAAAATAACTGTTTTTTTACAATCCTTGCTTCTCATGTATTCTCAGAACATCTCACTTACAGCAATATAAATGGTGTATTATTATTGAGGAACAACGTATGTAAGTCTGGTTGGTTTTGGACCTGTGTTCCTAAACATTATTTCCTATTTGAACCCTGTTTGTAGGGTTTGTCAGATGTTTCCATGGCAATGGAATGGAACTTCTTAGTGAAAGATATTTTTTTTTTTCTTAATTTTTTTTGTTTGTTGTTGAAATGGGTTGTACTGCTGGGCATTCAAACCAAGCCTCTTGCGTGAAAGAAACAGCATGAGCTGAAAATGCTAATTTCCCACACTGGTACGGTGCTATGCTATGCGTGTTGGTATAATCATACGTGGAGCCCCACACGCTGGTAACGACGGCGGGGTCTTCTTTCTGTTTATGAAAAGCAGGGCAACCCGGTGATGGAGGAACCCAGGATGAAGAAAGGTGGTATTTGCGAAGCAAGTTGTACTCTCCCATCCCTGCAGACGTCAGGGGAACTTCTTACCTACTGTCTTGTGGAGCAATGACATAGATAAAGAGTAGGTCAGGTAAGAGTAGGTTTACACCATCATCCAGGTATCAGGTATGAAGACGAAAGAGCATGGTAACTCGGGTAGTTTACTAACATGGAGGTCTTTTTTTAATTCTTCCATCTGGTGCCAGACTGGTCGTACTATGGCAGCTGCAATCAAAGGTTTTGTTAATATGCAGGTGTGTTACCTGCATCCCAACCTGGCAGCGCTACCTTTTAAAAAGTTACAAGCAATGTCGTGCAGAAAGCCAATCCTCTCTAGAGAGATCTCCATTTAGGAAAACCAAGGAAGTGGCACAGAAAAACAAGCATTCCGATATACTGACGGAGCCATCGGAAACGTTACCACAGATGCTAAGATTGATGCCCTTTTATCAACCCTGCTAGACCAGAATTTTTTAACTTAACGCTATTTCAGGATATACAAATTGTCCTCATTCTGGATTTCCAAATCTTTTCTGTTCAAATATGTTTATTTTTCTGGCTTGACAAAAGTTCACAACACATTAAAAATACTGATTTTCTTTTTTATTTATTTCTCTTTTTTTGATAGAAATAAATTGACTTGACTATATAGAGTTCTTAAATCCCTAGAAACTATATATGGAAAACTCCAAATACCTTCAGTGAAAATTATACACAAAAAGAAGCGCCTACCAGATAATTCTGCCCTCAAATAGCAGCTCTGAACGGAATTGATTTCAGCCACTTAGAGTGACCTAAATTTGGATTCCATGTTATTCATCTGGTATTCCGAACAATGTGACTTCCGTATGCGCATGCAGAAACAGAGCAGCTTGAGTGGGACTCTCTACTCTTTTGCACATCTCACCTCAGCATTGGAGAACCACCAACTGCGGAGACGGTTTTGGCACTGATGGAAATTTGGACTCCCGTAGTCCCTTCCATCATATGCTTTCAGCCTTCTGTTTGTCTCTTCTTTCAGTTGTCTATTAAATACAGCGTATATTAGCTAAGGTGATGTTGAAACACCCATGGCTTCTGGATACACGAGTTCTTTCTGTTCTTTTTTTTTTTTTTTTTTTTCAGGAATTTAAATACAGATAAATGAAATAGAATGAAGGATGAAAACTAAAATCACTTTGGCTTTCATTATCTTTTTTTTTTTTAATTCTCAGCTACTACCGTAACAGCGCAACATTTGCGTTGCTAATTTCATGGCAGCGTAATTGCACACAGCATGTCTGATTCCGCATTCCTTCTCCTGAATTACACTGGATCAAGACTAGATCTGAAACAGTGTATTCATCAAAGCTTTCAGTAGAAGATGAATGACGGCCGGATTTTTCAAAAGCTAAAATTGTCATCAGATCACTGAATACTTACGATGCGTTGATGATATCATAGCAAGTCCCTGGATTCAGACAAAAGGGTGGAATCTTAGAAAACCTAAATCCCAGTGCAGCACTAATGCCAGCTCTCACATTTTCTGACTCAGGGAAAAGCTGTCCCACTATTTTGGGAACAGGACTCGCAACAAGGCAAAATGGAAAAGGAGATAGTTCTAACCAGCTTCCTTTTGCAACAGAAATCTTTTGGGAAGCTTTCTAAAGCACACGGCTAGAGTTCCTCTTTCTGCAACGTTCAACATTGGAAGAAAACTAGTGAAATCCTTTGCATATGCATACTGTAAAAATACAGCTTTTCTGGTTTTACACTAATCATGAAGAAATGGAAAATCATACAGAAGCAGCAGCAGAAATCTATAGCTCATGTGCTGGCAAAACTAGAGCTCTGCATTTGTATTTTTCCATTATAGAATAAACAGTTCTCAAAATAATCTCAGAACAAAAAACTCGTAAAAAGAATTCTATCATAGAAAGTAAAAGAATAGCTAAAGAAACCCATCGATTCAGTTGCATGTGGCTTATAACCTTCCGAGAGTTCCTGCAAAGGTTGTATTGGTAGAGCCTGCCACCTTGGCCACGTCAGGCATGGTGGTAACAGCACTTTCTTCCTCTGGCAGCCTCTTCGCTACTACCGAATTTAAGCTACTCGTCTTCATTTTAAGGATTCTCCCATTGCCCTTTCCCATCCTGCCAGTCATCGCTTCCTTACTGTCAAGAGCTCAACACCCATGGCAGCCTGGCATACGACGCCAGTCGCTGTTGCCAACTCTTAAACTTTGAAATGCATCCCTCGGCTTTTTTTTCCCCCTTTTTTTTCCATGGTTCCTCTCACACTTGGAAGAAATTCTTCCTAAAACCCACAAAGCTCACTTTTTGTCTCTTTCTTGTTTTCTAACTGCTTCTCGGCAATTTTTCTTTCCCGTGGTACCTTTGAAAAGCTTGGACAGTATTTGCGATTGTGCTGACCAATACTCCCGGTGCTGCCATTAGCTGCACCGCCTTGTTGCTTTTGTTTTATGCTTAGATAGTAAGTTCTCTGGAAGCAGGAAAAGTCTTTTCCATTTATGCTACGTCTAATGCAGCGTGTCTGAGAGCTCTGGCAGTCTGAGTGCTCGTCGAAGCCGTGGCAATACAAATAAGTAACAACATTGGCAATAATCAAATTCCCACACCACTTCCTCTGGTAATCTGATAATAGGTTCCATGTCTATGCTGATAATATTCCTCATTTTTCTGTTTTCTATACGTGTAAGTACTACTTTGGCTTAAAGAGGGGCATCTGCACGTGTTAATCCTCATGTAAATATCAGAGTGTTTTAACATGTATACTTATTATTACACATTAAAATGAGAAGTGCTATGCAAAGAGCAATGAGGTTGCTCTATCAACCCATCAAAAATCAGCCAAGGCCATCAATAATCAAGGCTGCCCGTGTAACTGTAATTCAGTATCCCGCTTTTAGATATAAGGATACCCTCTTTAATCAAATACTTAGTTTTTGTAGAGGCCAGTCTTATTTAGAGGAAAGATAGTTAATCACGATGCAGTTTTATCTCCTCTAATCAATAGATTTTGCCTGATCTTTCTTACTCGGCGCCACTAGAATGATGCACTGAATAGAAACATTCTCAGTTCTGTTGTAGGCAGTTCTGTGGTACTGGGGACATGACTTTTTAGTACTTTACATTGGAAACAAACCTGTTGGGGCCCAGAATTAAATGGTTTGACTAGTCTAGAAATGTTGGGTGCCGAATCTGGAATACACAAGTGGGTTGAAGACAGAGCGTGCTGCGCCGTTGTAGCATTGTAGGTGTTTCTAGAGAATTCCTAACTCAGCAAAGCCAACCGGGGACGTTTGGGCTTGACAGACTTGCCCAGAATCATATAAAAAACCCTAGCAGAGGCGAACTGATCGCCCCCTTCTTCAGGTGACGTGTAATGTCCCCTAACCATGAAATCACCTTCTGCCTTGCAATCCAAACCAAACACGTATTCATACTTTTCAACTAAAGAAGCAAGGATGCTAAGGAAAGCCCTCTCAGTACAGACGGGTGATTCAGTTCTACAGGAGGGCCATTCTGTGCACGAAGCGATCATTTAATTAAGCCATGTAACCCCACATTTTGCTTCTTCCTTCCTTGTAGAACATAGTTTTGCGAATGTTAATATTAATTTACTTCTTACAGCTTCTGAGCCAAACCCCATGAAAACGGAAAACATATTCTATGGATAAACATTAGCTCTCACAGCAAGTGCGCAGAAATTTTACCCCTTGGTCAACATCTTCATCAACTAATGATTGGTAGCTATTTTCTCTGTGGAGTAAGTGAAGGGAAAATCTCTATATTCTCTTTCTGTTCAGTTAGAGCCATCAGTTTATTTTAAATGAAAAAATTATTAAATATTGGATTTTTTTTTTTAAGGTCAACATTTTGAAAAGAAAATGCCTAACTTTGGAATATCTTATAATAATAATAAAATAAATAATACAAAGTTTCAGTTTAAAATGCCTTTCTTAGGAAAAAAAAAACCAGCTTGAAAGCGAAATGTCAAACAAAGTTAAAAAACTGGAAACGAAGGAAGACATTTCATTTTTTTGACTTGAAAAACAAGAAGTTTGTATTAGCAAATTGATTTCCACTCTCTTTCCCCAGTCGCTTTAAACCTCTCCATTATTGTGCTTCAGTTCTACTTGAAACAGTCCTCTCCTCCGCTTGATTTTCTCTGTTTGGGCATCAGAGTAGATCAGTGCTCGTTCAGCCAGCCTCCCTGGCGACATTCCCTACCTCTCCCCATGTACGTCCCCTCCAGTTCATCCACATCAGACCCAAACCCACCTTCCTTAAGCTCCGGACTTTTTTCCACAGCTTTGTCCACCTCACGTTCCTCCCAATGCTCTCTCCCACTTGCAATGCTTCCTCTTCAGTTTTACACTTTAATTGACCACAGGAGACACCCGGGCATTGACTGACTAAAGTATGACTGTGCTGGGACTAGCAGATAGACTGCAGTGGGAAAAGAAAAATCTTTTTGTTTTAAATTCCGTTTCTCGTCTTCAAGCGCCCTTTCAGAAACCAGAAAAAATGGCTAGGATGAAATTCCTGCAATTTTTAAGTAGGAAATATTTAGTTCAGATGGTATCTCCAGAACCCCCACCTTCCAAAGAGGACATCTCCTTCCCAGCAGGAGACATTATCCTGAACTCAGCTCCGCTGTACTACCAGTTGTCAGCCGATAAGGTTTGCATTAAAAGACATTTCTACCGGTATCACTGAAGAGATTTAGCTTAATCTTGGCTTCTCAAGTAGCCCTTGTGACATCATTCTAGCCCATTTAATTCAGAATAACCAGAAAACGAGGGGAATATTTTCCAGGATCATTTTAACCTTCCCTTAACTACACTAAAAATCTCTCTCTTCTACACTTACCCTGGACGTTGCAAAGACGGAGGAGCCGGTCTAGTAGGTTTCATTTTTAAATTTAATTCTCAATGAAAGGAAAAGAAACAGTTTTAAGGAAAGAGTCACATTTTTTTAACATTGTATTCAAAAATAGTTGGCTTTAAACCTTCTTTTTAGGTTATTTTCTCATTCAGCTGTGCCAAGCATTTAGTACCGAGCTGATAGATGTCAGACTGCTTAGTTTGCCTAATATAATCTCATACTTTTTCTAGAAGACACTTTGTAACTTACCTCACCAAATGATAAAATAAATTACTCTCTCGAAGCCCTGATGTAGTTGTGGAATTACGAACTCTCACTACTTTGACATAAACTTTCAGGAGAATATATTGTGTGTTCGGATGGCTGGTAGGTGTGATAGTCCCGGCCCTGTTTCTACAACGGGCAAAATTTAGAAGTTTTGGTAGAAATTTTGTAGAAATTACATTTTCTGTATCATTGAGAAAGTGTCTGGAGGAAGGTGTGAATGAACAAGAGGAAAAATAAGCAACCGTGGTTAAAAGCTTGTAAACCCATAATGAATGTATCTAAACAATTGTTCAAAATGCCAGCAGTCGATTGTGGAAAATACGTATCATTGATCTCCTTCTACCTCCTATTACTTTTTATTCTCCCTATCCTCCTGCCTTGTTTGCTTCAAATAGAGGAAACGGTTTCAAATGGCCGGATCGTTGCTTTGCTGTTACAGTTGCAGCCCCATGCTTGCGAAGGAAGAGAAACAGGAGGTTTGCAATTTCATTACGGGGCTTCCTTTAATTAACTGTGGTAACCTGTGATGCCGAGAGCTTGTCATAGCAATCTACGCACAAGTAATTGAAGAGATTAGAGGAAGCGCTCCTTGTCATAACCAACACGCTGGCTCATTTTCATACTATGTTGAAGGCTCTTAAAATTCCGCCTCCCTCCACTTATGGCTGACTTTCCACAATATATGTGGTATAGCTTATAGTAAACCAAAGAGATACCAGGAAAAAAAGCAAGGATCTGAATAATATTTAGTATTTGTCACCAAAAAAAAGCTCCCTAAACAGAAAAAAATACAATTCAAATAAATTAAAAAAAAACCCCAACAACAAACCAGCTTAAGAGAAGAATAATACTTAGCTGAGAATTTCAAACACTTATGTTAAAATAAAATAGCATGGCTTTACTGACTTCACTTTGTACTAAATACTAACACATCCCCAAATTTCTAGCAGCAGCTTCTAAAAATATCTATAAAACCCTATCAAAAAGTTAAGCAGTGTAAAAAACCATTTTTCCCATTTATCTTGCAAAAGCTCCATTAAGTGTCATTCCTACTCCAAAAAATTTTTGCTAAGTTGATGGGAAGGAATTAGTCACCTTTCTTTGTTGCTGCTGTATAGAAATGTCATTTGCAGCTGGATGCCTTTCCATCAATGCATTAATAACTTGTGTTTGTGTGTTTTTATAGTATATATTACCATTTTATAATGAAATGTTAAATATTTTACTTGTATTTGTATTTTACTTTGATTTGTACTGAGTACTGAGCATTTGCAGTATTTCCATTTACTAGAATATTTTATTAAAATGAATATTTAAAGTCACCCATTGCTTAAAAAGAGTATTGCTATTTTTTATAACAATTGTCTTCCTTTCAGTGTGGTGACCAGCTTTTGGTCTGTGCAGTAGAATATCATGGCCAGCGTAGGAATATCTTCTTGTATGTCTTACGCTGCCTCTCATTTTGAAAATGAAGGACAGGTTCCAGACCACCTTTGGTGGAAGTTATTCCCTTTCTGACATCAATTAGTGAACTTCTCCCCTACAGAATAAGCACTTTGATAGGATCTTCTCAACAACTGCTTTTATTGCTTTCTTTTCTCCAGCACATTCTGCTACATCTATTCTTACCTGAGTCCCGTGTATTTTACATGCCGCCCGCTGACACAACAGGGAAAGATGAATAAATGGACAAGGAAGTCTCACTGAATCACTTCTCTTGACATGTGTGAATTTAGCTGTTAACTGGAATCATGCTGTTTTTTTTCAAGCTGCACCCAACACAGGACGCTTGCTTCTGTGCTCCCTCACAGCTAAAATACAGGGATTGCGGCTCCTTGGCTCCTCTTACTGCCAACACATAGGTACCGTCACCCCTCAGGCAGGCTTTCAGCACTTAGAAGCTTAAAAGGCTACAAACCATACAAACATATACCACAAATGCCTTCGAATTTCCCCCCTCTAATTATTCAATGCACTTGTCATTATATATGATGTTTATTTATTGTTTGAATTTCTCACAACTTGGGTAATGAAAGTTAGTAATGCGCTGCCCTTGCATATTCTTTCTAGCACAACGTTAAGATTTCATCAATAAATACGTGATTAAGAACAACTGGTTTTACTGGTCCAAAAAAAAAAAAAAATGATGGGAATATTTTTGTTGATTTTATCCTATACTTTTGTGTGCGATACGCTCCTAATAATACTATCAACATACATTTGGCCTAACACAGATTTATTTTTTAAACCTGCATAAAATCAATCTCCACGTGAATAACGATCAAATGTATGGTAAGATTTTCATTAGAGAATAGGTGCTTACATTTTTGTACAAATTTGCCATTTCTTCTCACCGTCAGCATCTGCTGCCCACACTGGTATTTCCCACAGAGAAGACCAATTAATGGCCACTGTCGTTTCAGTTACCGTATTGTGTGGCTACTTGATCATGTTCCAACCCAGAGTTTCTATGTAATTTCTCCTCACCCACCCCTTCCATGGTAGTTAACTCTGATGAAATTCTCATTCGCTACTGAAAATTGAAAAAGGGACTTAAGAAATAGTAGCCTAAATCCATATATACTTTCTTCTCCAGTACTCTCACTTATAGCATAGGTTCTTATACAACACTCATCACCACATTATCTAATCCAGTTCTGGGTCAAAGTGCTGCCAGGTTTTTATTTTATTTTATTTGAAAAGATTATAAATTTAGCTGACAAAATCCAATCACAAATTCATCAAGGTATTATTCCTAAAGGCAAAAGTCTATGTAATATTATAGATGCGTTTTTGAAGATGTGCTTGTATTTCATAGGACAAGCGGAGGGAGTATTTTAAAATCAGATGCCCCAAAATCAAGAGATACTGTTCATTCACGTCCATGATTTAAAGTGGGTGGTTGGGTAATTATGGTCCAGGTTACGGAGATTCTAGAGACTCACAGCAAAGTAAGGATACGTGACATGTGCCACCTGAGTGCTATGAAAATAAATGCATTATCTTCCTGTTGTTATAACTGATAACAAGCCTTTCCTTTGAGCCTACTTGTAAAATATTGTCCAGGGAATTTCCACGGCTAATATATTTTAACAATTAAATCTAGAAGCCGTAAAGATGTTTTTTGAAATGTCCATATCCAGATAAACCTTTAATTTTATTTTTTTTTTCTGCGCAAATGGTCCTGTATACTGCTGTTTCAGACTGTGCTTTGATCAGTTGCTGACCACAAGATATTAAACATTATTGTTGGTTCCAGATTAATTAACCTGGAAGTACTTCCCAACTGTTAGAAGCTGACAGGCAACTAAAACGACCAGTACTTTTGTGTTAAAATCCTACTTTTTATGTGAAAGAGATTTATAATATTTTATCTATTAAGGAAAATGGTAGGTCACATCTTAGAAACAAATTATTTCTCCAGAAACTAATTCATCCGTCATACCCACTTTTTGCAAGATCCAGATTTGTAATTGATGAGTTCTGAAATTATAATTAATTCCTATTTTTCCCAATGCTTGTAGCTCGATCTGAAAATGGCCCAGTCACAGATACTGAGAATCAAATTCCTCCTGATTTCCAAAGGCTCATTTTCATTATCACAAAAAATATTTTCCCACTGAAGTTGGCACTTTTCTTACCTACCTTCCACTCAAGGAATGGAAAGGAATGAGCAATACACCCCAGCACTGTTACCCGCTTATGAGGGGATGAGCCACTTTCTATGATTTCTATAATAGCTGCCTCTGTAACGGCTATAGAAGAAGTTCACATAACTAGATTAAAGCAGATGTGTAACTAGTAGATATATACAACACAAGAAATGAAGTTACAGACACTCACCTTAAATTACTGACCTGACATATTATAGCAAATCTGTGACAGAGGCAGAAACTGCTCTCTACCACCCGCATTTTAACCGCACATCCTAGTATTCAAAAGGCAAAATTAAAATCTCTTATTTTTAAGACAAGTGGTGACTGTACATCGTGGAGGAAGAATAAAATCAAAAATGGGTCATAGTCCATTATCACCCAAAACCTCCTCGATTAGAATTGGTTAAATAGTCCATGTATACTTACGGAGTTACTCTTAGTTATTTTTATAATACACAATCTTAAAAAAAACCCCGCTAAGTTTTAAAATTTTTTTGAGGATCATAGAATCCCAGGTTGGAAGGGACCTCGAGGGTCATCTGGTCCAACCTTTCTTGGAAGGAGGTAGGTCTAGACAAGCTGGCCCAGCACCCTGTCCATCTCAGTCTTAAAAGTGTCCGATGTTGGGGAATCCACCACTTCCCTGGGGAGATTATTCCAATGGCTGATTGTTCTCATTGGGAAATATAGGATATAGGGTAACGAATGAAGGTTTTGCATTCAAACCTACACGAATACATTACTAACTTGGGGTTAGTAGACTCATTTTTTACCAAATTCTGGAAATGGAAGATCAGCTGAGCAGTTTTCGGAGGTCTGCTCAGCACAGGGTGGAACACAAAGCTCAGTTCTTCTGGCTCAGCCTGGAAGATGCCTATTGCTACTTGTTTTAGGGATGCGGCAGCGCCCTGTTGATTCTCCTGGAAAGACCTGTTAGGATGATGTCCTACAGGAATGTGCAAGATTTCAGAATTCTGGGAC
The DNA here is from genome assembly GCA_013398915.1 of Dromas ardeola. NCBI lineage: Eukaryota > Metazoa > Chordata > Aves > Charadriiformes > Dromadidae > Dromas > Dromas ardeola. The sequence goes on from VYZM01009863.1 coordinate 534,747, forward strand.
TTTGACTCATTCAAAGCAAAATTTATATGAAGCCTGGATTTGAAATGAAAGCTGGGAATGAAGTAGCCCTATATTAACAGCACGTATTATAGACAGCCAAACAAAATATCAGACATCAGTATAAAGCAGTTCTTAAAGTTGCAAGTGACTTTAAATACCTGGTTAACTAATAAACGAAATAGAATATAAATAATTGTTTGGTTTGGTTTGTTGGGTTTTTTTTTTCCTTTTTTTTTTCCTACCAATTTACTTATTCTCTAAGTTTTTCTTCATAATCCAAGTATAAAAAGTAAAGTGAATGGATTAATAACGTGCCTCTACAGAAGAAGGTATGTTTGAATAAATAAATTATGTGATATCGCTGCACTAAAATCAGTTTAACTTGCAAGTTTGTGGGGATGCACAAAAGGTGATCGTGCCCATCACCCAAAGATGTAGCAGGCAATGGGCTCCAGTGAGGTGTCCTGTGACACAAATTTTATTGTTTTGCAAAATATCCTATAAAATTTTTTTGCAAATATGAAGTGTTACGAGCAATTCAAACTAAACTACATTCTCAAATAAAAACTACATTTTGTGATACGCTATCCTTGCATTGTGTTTGCTTGCACAGCCACAAATTCACAAACTCAATGATTTGCGATTGCTCTTCCAGTTATCAGTGAGAAATAGTGAAATTGCTTGATGGCATAATTATTTACATCTCCCCCACTTCTCTTGTCATACTTACTATTTTAGACAGAGCTAAAATTTATGTTTCTTTACGCTTGGATTTATAGTAAGCTCTCTACCTCCCTCATCAAAGGGTATATACATTTAAATAAATACATAATTATTATTTCCTCAATAACTGCTTGGAAAGTTGATGCAGTATTTCCCCCAAAATTTCCACAAATAGGTCATGCAAGTAATTATTTGTTTTCCCCTCTATAATAAAAAGATCTTGGAATGTAGGTCAAACCAAGGAGTATAAGGCTACTTTTTTTTTTTATTATTATTTAGGGTCCTCCCCCACGTTAATATTATTATTGTATTTTTAGAGTGGTCTTTTCTTTATCTTTTATTTAAAATGTTAATGGAGTATATCTGCAATTCAGATAATTTATCTTTAAATCACTGTTCTCCGGAATAATGCACTGCGAGCACTGTAATACACGGGCAAGTCCTCTTAAAGAACGTGCATCAATTCTCTTCCCTTCTGAAGCACACTGCAAATGCCCTCTAACAGGGCACAGCAGCATTACATAAATCATCTTATATGAAAAATTAACATGACATCAAATATTTATAAATATTAATGTGTATGTTAATATAACCAAAGCTGTAACAAACAATCATAACCTTGCCAAGTTTCTTAGGACAGGCGCCGCTGATAATGATATCCATTATCTCTGGAGGAACGCGCAATTACGAAAGTATACATGGGATGCTATATTGTTATCTGCTTTTAAGTTCATCCATTAAACACTCCACCTCACATTGGATGTTAACCCTCCTCTTAGCTCTCTGTCAGGTACTATTATTCTGTGTATTTACACATCCATGTGAATGAAAAATGAACTGTTAAATGTATACAATTTCCCTACTTCATTAACGCATCTATTCAATTTGATATCATCCATTCCTTTGTTCAATGGCAATTATACCTTATAATGTCTGATATCTACCTAGCTACCTACCTGTCTTTCTATCCATCCACCCATCCCTCCATCCCTCCATCCTGAACATAGTATAGCTCAAATGGGAATTTGTGAACTCCTTTGATTTATCTTTTATATGTGCTGTCTTTATGCCATTACGATTAAAGTTGTGTCAGTATTTACAGTAGAAATCTTTGTGGCCTAATAATTATTCTCTAAAAATTAATTTCACACTTTACAAAATACAGTAGCATGCATCTCGCCGTGATCAATTTTGGCCAGTTGCTATGAATTTCAAGCACTTTTTGTTATTGTCACTTATCTAACCTTGTAGTGATGGGGAAGAAAATGTTGAGCCAACGCCACAGAAGTGACCATGTTTCTCCGACAGACACGGCTAGAAATTTTACAACTTTGCTTAGCACATGGACAAAAGAGATTATGGCCCAGGAAACTTCCTTAAAGGCTTAAGATGCACACCCAAGCCTAAGTGATGCTGATTAACATTTACAGTGAAGTCTTCACCTGAGCTGGACAATGAGTTGTGCCTCTTTTGTAATACATAGATTCAAATACGTACAAAGACTTCTTCCCGTTACTTGTTTTTCAAAAAAGATCATCATAAATAAGGATTCAGTAAAAACAGTCGTTGAAATACTGTACACTGTCAACATCCTTCACCATTCAAGACAAACAAAATCAAAATTAGCAGCCTCATGTAATAACATTCCCTTCCTTATGATCATCACCAGCAGTATGATTAGGTATGAATATAGTGAAGCCCATTTCAGAAGTTGTTTGAGAAAATAAGCTTTAAAAACCAGGCTTAGCAGCTAGAATATTGAATCATAGAATGGGTTGGGTTGGAGGGGACCTTAAAGATCATCTAGTCCCCCCCCCCTGCCCTGGGCAGGGACACCTCCCACCAGCCCAGGTTGCTCCAAGCCCCGTCCAGCCTGGCCTTGAACCCCTCCAGGGATGGGGCAGCCACAGCTTCTCTGGGCAACCTGGGCCAGGGGCTCACCGCCCTCAGAGTGAAAAATTTCTTCCTAATATCTAACATAACTCTTACTATATTTATTTCTCTGAGAAGCCAACCAAAATGCAAAGTAGGTAAAAGACTCACCCAAACTGCAAAAATTAAAGAGAATGTATAGGTCAGCCAGGGAGCAGCTGGAAGAACGGACTGCAGGGACACCACCTTCCGTGCTGTCATGTCACACAAACCCTGTCTCCTTACAGCATGGTTGCTTCTAAAGGCGCACCTAAGAAGCTCATCTAACAAAAAATCAGTCCCAATGCTTAGTTTTGCAATTAATGGTATTTTTAAAAGCTGGAAAGATTAGGATTTAGGTGGTTCAGACAGAACAGCTGGTAGCTCATAGGGCAGGAAGTGAAAGCTGCTCGCTTTTTAAAAACTATGGAGGTTTGGATGAATCACTAAGATGTGTTCTCAGTATTGCATTGATTACTCTGATATTCCAAAAGCACGAAAAGCTCTTTTGGGGGGGCAAGGGGGAAGAAGCAAAATAAAATAAAGATTCACAGATTTTAAAGAACTCCCGGCCTGACTAATTTTGCCACTTCAAATAACAACATAGACTGCTTTAATGCTTGCATCCCATACCTTTTTTATTTGATTGCCCATTGTAAAATAGGGAAACCAATACTGTCTATTACATGTGAAACAAGACAAAATCGAAAACTGAGCCTGAATTTAGGAAGCAAAAAAATTTACAAAAGAAGTCACCTTTTTCAGAGGATTTTCAACTTTCAATTTGTCTACCAAATCCTAAATGACAGAGTCTTAAAATTCCTAAACCCATGCTGGGAGATTTAGAGAAGTTTCTCTCTTTCTCTCTCCCTCCCCATTTCCCCCCTTTATTTATTTACTTTTTTAAAGGAATTGAGGAGGGACTTGTAATAAAAGTGTCAGGATTTAAAGAATTTGCTTCAGTTACAGATGATATCCCATATCCAAGACAATTCAGGATTAATTTTTTTTTTTGCCTGAGTTTTTACTGATAAATGGGCTTGCTATCACTTTCACCAATGTAACAGCTCACTTATTTCATGTTTATAGAGATTCTTCATAATTCATCGAATTTCAAGTCTTTAGTAACCACTGAAGTTGATTGCATAATTATGTGAAAATAAACAAACTAATTTTTTATAAGATAATTATTCATACACTTTATGATTTTAAGATTGCAAGTAAGAACATTAATTCAATGCACATCTCTGAGATTAACTGTATTATACTGGTCAACATCCCTTTAGTACATTATGAATATATGTATTTTTTAAAGAAAAAAGACGACTAAAGAATCAGTCATTATTGTGTGCTTGCCTCAAATGTAAATCATGACATAAATCAAAGCAGGCGCCAAAAAAAGATGCTCTTTTTTCATTTTTGTTTCCTGTTAATATTTGAGAATGCCAGACGTATTTGTCTTTTTGGTATTACTGCTTTTTTTGTCATAACCATTCAGTCATTTGCTTATAATTGCTCTTGCTTCTTGCAGAAAAGTTGCCATTAGTCCATTTGTAGGTTATGTGCAAGAGATTGGAATTTCAGAGCCCGTGTTATCTCTCAGGATCAGAAAACAATACGCCCAGAGTGTGAAATACAAGCCTTTTCCTCACACAAAGATGCCATTCTGAATAGGACCTTTTTGCATGTGCAGTTTTAATCTTTACTTATTAAAAAAAAAAATAATCGATAGTTGTCAAATGTCACTCTTGACTGAGGTTAGAAACCAGCAGTGGATTTTCCCTAGTATATAAAATTATCAGTATAATTTTTCTTAGCAATTACTTTTGTATTTCTTACCTTTTCCTTCAGAGTACTGTAAATGGAGAGTCAAAACTCTTTGGCGATATGCTTAGAATAAACATCGAATCTCCAGAGTTAAACAAGAGCGCATGAATTTAGTAGCTCCCGCGTGTTTCTGTAGCTTCGTGAAAGGGCTATAGTCAAGTTGAAGTGATGTGGTATTTGCTCCATATCATTATACACTAAGAAAAATTCTGTGATATTCTTTCTTTTAATGCCACAATCCTCCCTATTAATTTCCAAGTGAAGAAATACTATATTCCTGTACTCTAGATATACCTTCATTAATGCAGATATCTAACTTTTTACATACAAGAACCCTACTCACACCCCAAATAGTCTTTTGGTCTTATATATTCTTGTATTAGTATTAATCATGTAGAAATAAAAATGCTTTCACTAATTTTATCCATAAACTTAAAAGTTCTTACAGAAGAAGACTGATCAGAAAAGTATCTGTTTAAAGAACAAAGGTTAGATTAAAAATGGCCAATTTACTTTTCAAAAAGTTTTGATCCCTTTCTTACTTCTAAATTCCTGGTTTATGTACATCTCCCTCTGGACAAAACTGTGATATTTTAAAAATATACCCTGTATATCACTTGTATGGTTTTTTTTAAAAGAAAAGCTACAAAGTGACAGTTAAAGATACACTTATTTTTCTGATTCCTCTGCAATGCCTTTTCCTTGCAGCATTCAAAAGACTGAAGCAATTTTTAGACAAGTACGCACCACGACAAAAGTACTGGAAGTTGCTACTGAAGTAAAAAGGCCCCTATTAGACTCCATAAATCCTTTAGAAAATGCCATTGAAAGTATGGCCTTCAAAAAGAGAATAATTCTGGAAGTACGTATCCTTTTCAAATGTGACCACTGTGGTACCTGCATGATTTAATTTAGGTATGACAAGAAAACAAACTATTTGAGGCATGAGGAGAAATATGGATTGTACTTAAACAAGTGGAGAAACAGCTGGTCTCATGCCACGGTGGACAGTATTCAAAAACCAGCTGAAATGGGTCTCAGGAGTGAATAAAGGATCTAAGGCTGGTGGAAACTAAGCATGTTACCAAGGTGACATACTTCGTCTTGGAGGGACAGCTGTACCATTATTGAAACATCCTAATTCAAATAACCTATGGTGCGCTACTGCTCAAAAGACAACTTGCTTTCTCCGCTTGAAAGCCACTAAATTGCTGTAATTACTAACAGAAATAATGCAAGGAGCAGAAAAGGACGTGTGTTTTGCAGAATAAGGAATTAGGATAGGGATGAGAAAAAAAAAAAGTTATAAAACCTGGTAACATTTTTTGATGCTTTCCTCTTAATAAAGATTACAAACTATTCAGCTAACATTGTACTTCTGTATAATTACATTGCTGAATGCCCAGGAATCAGAGAGTGTTTTCAGAGTGGCGTGAAGGTGTTGGCAGTATGGACTACCCGAGGCGAGGGAGATCAGCAGTCGCTATCTGGGAGACAGAGGCTTTCTCTTCCAGAGGAGCTGGGAGGTTGGACATGGGCAATGGGAGACTTCTGCTCCAGCTAAGAGAGTCGAGGGCTCTATTCCAGCTGATAAACACGTGTGATAACAATTTTCCCTCTCTTCTTTATATTATTTATTTCTTATTTATAGATAATATAT